>CABFWB010005578.1:2721-36886 GCA_902151455.1 Timema bartmani | reverse complement strand
TTTTTTTTTTTCAAAAATTAATCTCTCCACTCCACGGAAAATGTGGGTACCTTCAGTTGACGCCGCACACTTGTCTAGCATTTGCACTGTTGGAAGCGATCATCTCTCAAGAGTGGGGCCCACCTTATTTCTTTCTCTCTCTCTCTCGCTCTCTCTCGCTCTCTCTCTCTCTCCTTTATTTAATTATACTTTCCTCATTTATTATATTTCAATATGTTCATAAATGTACAATTATGTATGTGGGCAGTATTTTTTACTATAATTATTTTCGTAGAGATATAATGTAGTGTTTGCATATATTTATTAAATATACATTATTTATTATTAAGGGTTTAAGTGTGAGAAAAGCGCTGGCCTTTTAACTTCTCCCAAATAAAGTCGACTTTATTTTTATTCTAAACTCATGTCTTTCTCATCCCTAGTCCTGTATTGTAGATATGCGGATAAGCCAGGCGGCGAGGCATATTACAATAAAAACATTGTGAGATATTCAGTGGCGTACCCAGGATTATGGTTTGGGAGATGGGGTCTATATATGAAACTGTACTTGAATTAGTTACATTTAAAAATACAAAAGCTAGCGGAAATTATGTTTGAACAAACTATACACTCAACTTATTGAATAGACGAGTATATGTGCCGACACCCGCCTTTTTATGACTAATAACAAACCAACATTAACAGATCACCAACCCATTCACGATTTCAATTAGTCTTTTCACAATTCAAGAAATCCCAGGACACAGCGATCGCTTATCTCTTAAAATATCCAGAAGCCAACGCCAGAAAGTGCTGCGTGATTGGTCACCTGTAGTGTGCAAAAGGTTTGAGAAGCACAGACCCAACGATTGGCCGATGGACGCTTCGAATAAGAGAGTTAAAGAACTTTGAACCTTCAATATAAGAGGCCGTTTAGTGTCGCAATAGATTAGATCAGGGATGGTGAAACTTATCCGACCAGTGCGCCACTTCAGGAATAAATTAATTTTAAACTAGTCTAGTGTGTCACCTTTTATTTATGTTTTTTAATAACTACTATATAATCAGAAACTATTGAATACTATGAAATGTAATGAATAACGCAAATCAAATTGTGAATATTTTAATAATGTCTAAATTTTAAAGAAGGAAATTTTATTAAATTGTATAAGTGAGTGTATTAGACAATATTAATTTGAATAAGTTGAAGTAAAAACATTGAAAGTAGCACCATCAGTTAAATAAATAGTAGGACAAAATCGTAAAAACTTTATCATAGTTTGAAACTCAAGAAAATATACACTTGAGATATAAAGTTTTAAGTTAATTATCAAAATATTCAGGTGAAAGAAAAGAATCCGCTAAATTATAGACATTTTGAATTTATGACTCATGATGACAATATATCAGTTTATGATCAGAAATGTAATTTTCATAGACATCACAGTTCAAACGTGTAACGTTAGTAAAGAAAGATGACATCGATTTGAGCATCATAGTTGGTTGTATATTCGGTCTTTAGATTCCATCTCTCCGCGAAATCAATATTGAAAGCATTCTGATTTTTAGTTATATTAAAGTTAAATCCATCCAAAACAATAAGTTTAAATCTAGAGATATTGGGTATTTGGTGCATTAGATGTGTTGTATGTATTTTCTTTTTTTGGCACCGTGCCTTTTGACCTGTTCAGATTATACGCAGATATCCTTTTCAAACGCAGAAGAAACAAGAGAAGGAGATTTTTTTTATTCTTACCTGTTCAAATTTTTTTTTAAGTAGTCATTTGTAACCACCCTTAAACGAATTTCTACCTTAAAATGAAGTATAAAGTGTAAATTGTTATATCAAAGATTGCCAAGATACTAATTTGGAACCATATCGATATGCGCCATTTATAAAATATTTAAAGTTTAAAAAAAATCATTCATCAGTAAACTACCCATAAACGAGCTTTTACACCGAAAACAAGTATACGAGGCTATTTGTCATGTCAAAAAACATTCCCAAGACACCCATTCGGAATCAAATTTTTAAAGTAGGCCTAATTTAAAAAAAATTTCAACTTTGAAAAAATGAATGAGTAAACTAACTACTCATAAATTAATTTCCACCCTAAAAACACGTATACGGTGTTATTTGTCATGTCAAAAACACCCAAGATATCCATTTGGAACCAAATCATTAGATCCTTTTTTTTTTTTTAATATTTCAAGTTTTTGAAAAATCAATCATGAGTAAACTACGCATCAACGAGTTTTTACCCCAAAAACAAGTATACGGTGTTATTTGTCACACCACACAATCCCCAGTAATGCATATTAAACAAAATTGTTATAGACATTTTCAAAGTATTTTGAATCTTCCAAAAATATTTACCCTTCAACGAATTTTTTCCCAAAAACTAATTATACAGGGCTATTGGTCATGTCAAACAAATCTTATACTGTATATGCATTTTAATCAAAATCGTTAGAGCCATTTTCGAAAAATTTGTATTTCAAAAAAACCTATTTATCAGTAAATCACCCTTAATTTGAGAGTTAGGGTCAAAATCAAAAATAACTTTCCCGAGCTATAAAATTTAAACCAATATCAAGTTTGAATAAAATCCAATGAATCGTCGGATCCCTAATCTGGGCCAAACAAAGAGAGAGACAGACAGAATTGTAGAAACCACTTTGAATGCAGTTTCTTTGGAAAAAAAAAATGGGGAGAAAAGACATGTTATTCAAACATAGTATTTTTAATAATAGGCCTATATTTAAAAATAGATTCAATTGGGTAAATTATTATTATTATTAGCACCGCGTCTTACTACCCGTTCGGTTTATACGCACTTACGCTAACGTGAAATGGTAGGGTGATTTGTGAGATGAAATGAAGGACCTACAGTTTAACGTGGAATCCGAACCACGGTGGAGGCCTGGCATTCCTCACATTCACAATGAGGTGAAGGAAGGGTTTGGCAATCAGATAAATCTGTGCCGGGACCGAGGATTGAACCCCGAACCCTCAGCACAGAAGTCATACACCTTACCCCTAGACCACCAGGTCACCTGATTTGGGTAAAACAAGAGGGCTCAATCGTATGCATATTTGTATCTGTTGTATAGGCCTACATATTACTATTGCAACATATTTAGAGGAGTGTGTCATTGTTGGGTGTGATCCAATCCTTGCATCTGTTTCGAATTTCAAGAGTATGGGAGTGATACATCTGAACGTGCTTGATGATTTTTGTACTGCACATAAGTGAAGCCGTCAGCCCAAGTACACATATGGTCTAAGTTCATTGAAAATAACCCGCTTCGGCGGCCGCATTTTCTAAAGCATCACTCTAGCAATAGACTAGATTGCCAAAGACAAGAGAGATCAGAATTCGAGTCCCGGTCAGATATACTGAAGGTGGTTTTTAATGCACGCAAATGCGGGTACGCTTCTTCCAAATTCAACCTTCCTCATCCCCAGCTCACAAGTGTAATTAGTGCATATGTGTACAGCCTGAACAGGTAATAAATAAGACGTGAAGCGAAAAACAATTGCGTCCACCTATAAACTAAAATTAGCACATAGCAAAGAAGGTTTGAGATAAATAAGCACGTGCTTAGCCGAAACTTAGGATCGGTGAAGTGAGTGCTCATGAACGTAGAGCAGTGGTTGAATAACTGACAGTTGAGTGAGGGGGTCCAGAGTTAGTCTTGGGGAGAAACACAAATATAGCATTATTTGTTAATCATCATTCATGAAATACCTAATGATTAAAGATAGGGTAAAATAGCATTAATTTTCAGTTTTTTTAGCATTAATTATTGGAAATTTAGCGTTTTGTGGCATAATTTAGCATTTTGTAGCATAATTTAGCATTTTGTAGCAAAATAGGTAAAAATGTCTTTCGTCAATGTTTTTAGGGCCTATACAAAGGATTTATGATAAAAGCAACGACTAACGGAATGTGGCGATTAGCCGGATGGGCTGTGGAAGGCACAGGATGCAAGTAAAACCCGAGCTGAAACACACAGACGAGTGAAACTCAATGATTTTTAAATTACTTATTTCCGCTGAAAAACATCGTTTTATAGAAATTCTCAGCATTTTCAGGGAATTCGCGTCTATTTCGCTAAATAGAATAATTTAGCTAAAATACTCTCAAAATCACGTTTTTCGCGTTAATTCGCGAAATAAAAATCGCTTTAAACACTTTCCATGCCATGAAACGCAAAGAAAACTTAGAAATACCCTATTTTTGACACTTTTTTCTTTTCGCGTGTTTCTAGAGTGTTTTTCTAGCACCCCATCTTACTACCCGCTCAGGTTATACGAATAAGTACTAATTACGTTAATGTATTAGAGATGAGAAAGGATGAATTCAGAGGAAGTGTACCCACATTTACGTGAGAGAGAGAGAGAGTGAAAAACTACCCTCAGTACACTCGACCGGGATTCGAACTCCGATCTCCCCATCACTGGCAGTCCAGTCTATTGCAAGAGTGACGCCTTGGACCATGTTATCATCAAAGTGAGTTGTTTAGAATTGATACGCAAATAAAAATATAGGAATTCGATCATGGTGGCTAAAAAAAATCTCAAAAATAAATTCCCTGAGTTTTCCCTGACCAAAAATTCACATTTTATTGACTAAAACACCATATTAAAGTTGAAAAAAATATCAATATACTTAATTTGTTATAAATAATAATTTATCATATGCACTAAAAAAAAGATGTACGTACGATTTGATAAGCACGGTGTTAGAATAGGATGTAAGACTGCAACTATTTCTCATCCCAATACACTAAAAAATACCATTTGCACTGAGACTACAAAATTCCTGGATATTATTTCCAGTTTTAAATTGCCTGAATTGTTCAGGTTTACCATATTTTCACTACACTTTGATGTTATTCTATGTTTAAGCTTCTCAAATGATTTTAGCTTGTCAACAACTAGTTCGTTCTTAACTGTACGATTTCAAAACAATTCAAATTGCTGTGTGACAAAAATTTGAAAAAAAAAAAAAAAAAGTTCGTCTTAAATCATGATTGTGTTGAAACATTGTTAAAGTACTGTATAAGTCTTTAAAATATGGTAAAATGTTAACAAAACACCATTCGAAATTAGCTTTATGCTAAGTTTGTTTATAACGATAAAAAATAATTGCTAGTATGCCTACAAAAAATTTTTTACTAACATCGTTTAGGACTAGTGTGCTGACTTATCTCTAATAAAATGTATAATCCAAGGAAGCAAGATTAAAGTTAGTTTGGAGAAAATCTAAAAACGTATACTTAAGAGAAAGGATGGGTAGCTTGTATGTAGTAACACTTGCACTTGACCCTCATTGTACCTCCGCACGACACGACCGAACCAAGAAAAATGAGCTAAATGATAATTCTTCTTGTTGCTACCTACAGTGAAGCCTAGACTTACACGGATTCAATCCACGCGGATTTTTAGATATGCGGTTTAGTACTTCAGCCAACTACTAGCAACGCCATCTATTAAGCGCAACTTTAAACATAATAGATGTCGTTCCTAGAAAGCTTACGTACAGCAGATAGTGTCATTGCCATTTTGTTTGTTGCTACCTTGAGCACAAATAATTTTTTCAAAGTTTTATTTTCATTGTAAGAACCTGTTTAGTTTTAATTATCATTTGAAACGAACATATATGTCAATAATACATTGCATTTAAGCACCATTCAACTTACGCGGAAACCTGGATGAGTTAAACACGTAAATCAAGGACTTAATGTTTTTCCCCACCCCAATAAAGGTATAATTTATATAAAATATACCCGCAATTGTTGTGGAGACAGAGTGAGAAACACTTTAGGGGGAAAAACACTTTGTACACCCGACCTATACCCGTGGTCCGTGGTCTACTTGTGGCCCACCGTTATAATTTTTGCAGCCCACTGGCTCATGAAGAATATG
This sequence comes from Timema bartmani, assembly GCA_902151455.1. Lineage (NCBI taxonomy): Eukaryota > Metazoa > Arthropoda > Insecta > Phasmatodea > Timematidae > Timema > Timema bartmani. The sequence goes on along the minus strand of CABFWB010005578.1, from coordinate 30,972 downwards.
TAATTATTTCAAGAGGAAAAAAATTATAAATACAGATTTATATTTATATACCTAATTAAATAATAAAATAGATAAGTATTTTAAGTCATGTTATAAACTATTTTTGTTTTATACATGAAGAAAAATATTAGGTGTTCATGCAAATTTACCTTGATTTGGCAAATGACTAATCTAGAAGAAAAGGGAAAGGGTACTATTTCAGATGAGTTCGAACACAGTCGGGAGTGTTCGTGTTAGTGTTCGCTCATCACCGCTGAGACAATCGGGACGCCAAAAAGAATAATAATACAATTGTTCAATCCTAATATTGTGGTAACAGTATTGCAGCCCGCGAGCCAACAAGAAACAGACACTTTGGCCCTTGTACTTTAGGAGGTTAAAGACCCCTTCGTATAACTCTTATCTCTTCATCAAAGGCAAAACAGAATAGATGAGCCTGACATTTAGCCCGCGTGCCCACCTATCTGCGACTCTTGGAGAAGAGGCTCAATGAATGACAGTGACAAGGACAATTTGGATTCAATTAATGGCTGACCTGAGCATCTATTTGGCTGCAACCCAATTGGGGCTATTTATCGTCAGCTGGGAATCCCAAAACCTGTCCATAGTAGGAGAATAGCGTCAGAGAAAAAATAAAGTGTATTTTTCTCCATGCTAGCGTGTTAGACGTTAAGGTTGGGTGCTAGTGGGCGCGAATTTAGTGCGCTAATTTTGCAGTTTTTATAGCATAAACATTTTTTGAACAAAATAAATCAAATTTTTCTTCTATAGAAACATATAGTTTAGTTTTCTGCACGTGCTAATATCAACAGTTTTTGAATATCTGTCATGAGCATGGTGGCATTTGGTGACAAACTTTTTAAATTAAGAGAAAACGTCATTAAATTTCAGGACACATCTGACAGATATTCAAGAACTGTTGAGATTAGCATGTGCAGAAAACTAAACTATATGTTTCTATAGAAGAAATATTTGATTTATTTTGTTCAAAAATGTTTATGCTATAAAAACTTCAAAAATACTTCCCTAAACTCACGCTCACTAGCACCCCATCTAAAGATCAGTGTTTACCCTTATGTTAGAAACATATGGCCTATACAGATATTAAGTAAACCTGTAAAGCAAAAAAAAATTTAAAAAATACATATATATCTACATAAAGAAAACATGGCTTAATAGATGTATAAAGAAGGTAAACTTATATAAATGATAACTCCATGGTGGTATTCCGCAAGCGAGCTATATCGACCGAGCGGCCGCCACTATTAGCGATGAAAGTGCCAACATTTGCGGATAGAGGGTGACATGTTGTCAGCACAACGAGCCCTCCGGTCCTCATTTGTCCTCACGAGGCGAAGTTCGACCCCCTCCCAGACTCACTGCTTCACAGATAAATTTTGTAAGCGCCGGGGATCTAACCCTGGGCGTTTTTGAGGGGTAACGTTTTCCTAGCCCCGTACTCAAGATCGCCAATCTTTGGCTTTGATCTGAATACAGTAACCACGAGCTTGCGTAGGAATTTCTTCTACAGTGAGCGGGGTTAAAATTTTATTTTTCATACCTTGTTTATGAAGTGTATAGTTATATAAAAGAATTATTCTATTATATATCATTTAAATAATAAACATAAGCTCTATTTAAATAATAAACATAAACTCTATAAGTATTGATAACAACCATGCTTATACTTTTTTTTTTTTGTTAAAGCTTACATCCTAGATGACTTGGACAATTCAGTGAATTGTCTCGTATATTAGCTAGGAGCGGTGTTTTTCAAACTTTCGCCAGTCACATCCCTTTCTGAACAATGGACTAACAAACGTACGCTTTCCAGCTCCTTAAAAAAAAAATTAGCAAATACCTGCTATTTTTCAAAGTATAAACGGTCGCTCCACATTTTGATAAAACCTTAGTTGTACGCTAAGCAAAGACTTGACAGAGGGAAATAAAGGGTCGGTGAACAGTAAAGAGTCAAAAGGATCAGGAAAGAGCGTGTGATGGAAAATGAGAACGTGGAAAGAAGAAACAAGAGTAGAAGGAAGGCGGTGATGCAAGTAGCATGACGTCACCCGACACCGCCCCCTACTGTTAAAAAAAACTCGAAGGGAGGCGCACAACAACTCGAGTTACCTACCACCTTCTTTTAGAGGAAAGCGAAGGTACAGTAGCTCCATGGCTTCTTTGGTGCTGAGTGACAGCTCACAGCTGACTTCTGACAGTCAACATTTAGGTATATACCTAAATTTTGACTGTCAGAAGTGACAGCTGCTAAACACATGTTTTTTGCAGATCATATGGTTCGGCGTAGGGATACATAATTTGGTCTGGTAGCTTTTCAAAGCAGTCAGCTGTGAGCTGTCAGTCAGCACCACAAAAGCTAAAACTGAGGTATACAGTAGATCCATGACTTCTTTGGTGCTGAGTGACAGCTCACAGCTGACAGCTGACGGCTTTGAAAAGTTACCAGACCAAATTATGTATCCCTACACTGAACCATATGATCTACAAAAACATGTGTTTAACAGCTGTAGCTTCTGACAATCAGAAGTCAGCTGTAAGCTGTCAGTCAGCACCAAAGAAGTCATGGATCTACTGTACAAGGAAAATCGCAATCTAAGTCGTATCTCATATGTATATAGTAGGATTTTGATAGTAAGAACCGTATATGACAATTACAAAAGGGATTTCATACGTCAATTCATGGGATCTTTAGCTCTTAAAGTTAGATAGTCCCTCTGGGCATCAGTACATTTTTTTATCCAGGTGCGGAAAGATGGGGTGAGGGGGGGGGGCTAAATATGTCAAGATTAAGTTAGGTTGAGTAAAAACGACATAAGGGTATGTGCACATAGCTTGGCACAGTGCAGGAATAGATTATCGCAAGTGAAAATACAAGATCGAGAATCGCGATATTCCTTCTTTATCTTGTCACGCCAACGAACGTTTTATAAAATTTTGTTTTGCATTTATTTACTGGCAAAATTAATAAAGCGTTTGGAAACTAATGCAAAGAGAAAGGCGTATATATCAAAATACAATTAATAATATACGTATACTGTAGGATTTATTAGTTTTGATGGTAGAAGATACTTTGCATTAACTATCAGAATCCTACAATAGTAGACTACTATAGCAATATTGTAGGATTCTTGTAGGAATCAAAAAGTAATAAATAGTAGTTTTACTATATAATCCTACTATAGAAGGATTATGGTAAATCCACATTACTGTCTTTTTTGCGATCAACATTGATAGTATTTAACTATAATATTAATACTATGTTACAGGTCCATTAAACTACAATCAATTAAAAGTGACCGCTGAACATCATATAACTTGAAGTATGAATCTATTAAAGTGTTTATTTTTGCTATGATTATTTACTATCCGTCACGGGGCTGTACAGATTTAATTACACTAAATAAATAGGGGTTGGGGGAGGACGATGGAATTAGAGGAAATGTATCAGCATTTGCATGGAGGGAGAGGTCGAAAAAAAAATCAGGGAAAACTACCTTCAGTACGCCGGCAAAATAGATTAGATGAGCTTGACATTTATTTCACGTGTCCACCGGTGCGGGTTTTATATGAAAGTAGTTTTAGCAACTTTTGTTAACTGTCAGATAAAATTTTTCCTACAAGAATTTTACTATAGGCAATCTTCATGGCTAGATACTAGAATAGAAAAAAATGGGGTGTGGCTGTGTCATGGACACGGCCGTGTGTTGTACGTGAATACTACAACGCCAAACTGTATTTTTGATAATATTTTTTTATTCTAACACCTTAATATATTCACTGTCACTACTTTAAACTAATGTTTTATATACAATCGATAGATTTTGACAACAGCTGACGATTAAAACTTAAACGAACATCGTAGCTTCTCCGAGTCAAAAGTTATACTAATTGCAAATCTTGATACGCATCAAAATAACCTCAAAATGGCGGCGCTTCCCCCTCCACCGCGCGCGATGCGTCACTGTTCTCGCTTATCGTAAAGAATTCTTTGATCCTTTAGCTATCCAGTGGTTTAATTTAATTTTGGATGTAGAGGAAAGATTCGAAACTACAACACCAAACTGTATCCCCCGATTTTGTTGTCATTAGGTATTTTGGATTGCCCCCGTATGGTAGCAAATTTAAAGACGTATTCACGTCAAAAACTAATATACCCACACCGGTGGGCAAGTGTGCAAGGTCGTCAGTTATATCCATATAGGTGTGACTGAGAGGTCACAGCTAGAATCCTGGATCGGGTTTTCTGAGGGTGCTATTTTTCCGAAATAGTTTTTCACTCTGTTTCTACGCGTATCGGGGTACATTTACTTTAAGCCATACCTTATCAGTGTACGAGTATTTAAAAGTACAGATAGCCCGGACGGGTAGTAAGACACTGAGGGGAAAAATAACACACAAATTAGAGACATGTTTTTATACGCAGACTTAATAATGTAAAGTGTAATTAAATATATTATACTATTTTAATTTTAAATTAAATATAACAGTTTGAGTACTATATTATCATTTACATGAAACTGAAAGGAAGGGAAGGTGAGACTTATGTAAAAATAGGGCGTTAGATCAAAATGGTTCGGAACCACTGATATGCGCTTTGATCTATACATAAAATAACTTTTTTGACACCTATACAAGTTACTAAAACTTTGTTTTATTTAGTTATAGGTACTAACTAAAGTCATGTGATCTGCAACTATCACGTTTCGTAGATAATATAAAAATAACACTAATAAAATAGTAAAATGTTATTTATGCTGACCACAAAAGAAATAATGTTTTTGTATTTTCTAAAAGTTCCTTTCTATCAAATTACACCTAAAGACAAACATTCTCAAGGGAAAAGCTTGCCTTTGCACTTACAAGAGTACTAAAAGTACCACCCATCGTCACAATACCAAGAATCGCGGATTTATCAACGCATGACATGGTTGATAACATTTAACTATGGTTCATCATTACAGTACAGTACTTCATTAGCATTATAGGCGTGCCGTGGCACCCCCAATAGCCACAAAGGCGGGAAAAGTTGGAGTGACAAAAGAACCAAGTGCGTCTATGGATATTCCAAGAGTAGTGATTAATGAAGACTTTATATCCTGCTACAACACCTCATGATCCCATTCATCGAACAAAGGCTAGCTGTGGATACGGAGTTGGATGACATTATTGACGAATTTAAAGAAAAAATTGTATGCTTACTCTCCAATCGGCGGATGTCATTGGTTATTTATAAAAGTTTGTTTTTATAGAATAATATTGTAAAATAAAACCTTGGTTCTTTCTTATTTTTAATTTATTTGTTTAAAAAAAAATCCAAACAGATTCCCAGGAGCGGCGGGGAGGAGGGTCAATCCTGTACCCTTCGTCTTCAAGCTAGTACTCCCATAAGCCACACCCTGCGCATGATTACGATTAGCATTGTAATTACCTTATTGTTTAATTCTGATAGAATGTATCATCAATGAATCAGAGACTTTTAGTCATTCTATAGGTAAGGAATATTTTGAGGACTTCCACAACAACTGCTATCAGTGGCGCACCCAGCAGGTCATTTTCCCCCACACAAGATTGCAAACAATGTCAACTAGCAAAACTGCACGCAAATTGCGCAATACTTGGGTAAAAATAGGGAAAAGTATATTACTTTCTTTGATAAAGACTTTGTCTGAACTAAACAAAATATAATATATTTTTCCCAAATGATTAAAACACAAAGAGATGTAAATTTTAGTTTAAAAAAAAACTTTATTTAAAATTGGAAAACTTATAACATATAAATGAGACATTCATATATACAAAGTGTTTGCACTATAATTCACATTATTTGTTACAATTTCAGCCTATAGCCCCAGTGGTTCTAAAGAGGAAAAGGACAGAGGGTTGGAGGGAGGGGGGCGTCTTCCGGTAAAAATTGTTGTCATTTTTAATAGCAGTTGCACATCTTCAGGTCAACACATTTCTATAAAGTCCTCATTTGTCAATTTAAACCCATAAAATAGGTCGATATTTGATCTGACAAGAATAAACACTTTCATATTAAAGAGATAGAAAGAGACTTACATTATCTGAATTAGAACTAACATAATAGAGCTCTGAAGATGTGTAGAATGTAAAGTCTGTTTTAAGTTCAGCCTTAAGACTTTATTTTGAAAATATACACCGTTTAAAACCCTTAAAGTGCCCCCAAACTTTCCTATTGTAAAAAGAGTACATAAATAATAGCTTCAATCTATTATATGTATAAGGCCACTAACATTATCAAAATCGCTCCCCTTAGTTAAAATAAAAAGTCCTCCAAATAGTTTCTTGAAGAAATTATTATTCATACATTTTCCTTACTTCTGAAAGTTGAAGGAAATGGTTCAATAACAATCCCCCCCCCCCATACCCAGAGATTTCATTTTGGCTAAAGACTTTATGCTATGCCTAGCCCCAAGAAACATTTGGGTGCACCAGTGAATGCTATGGTTTTCTCTGAGAATATCCCACTTGTTTACTTTATTCCAGTATGCGTCAAGGTCATCCATTGGACTTTGTGATTAACTTGGACACTAAAAATATTTTAGTTACGTTTAAATATAAATAATACGACTACATTATAGTTCTATCTCATAATCTTTATCATAGTGGAACCAAGCAATTTGCAAGTTATGTCAGATCAGGTTAAATAATGGGTAGGCCCACATAAATTACAAATCCACTGCACTTAATCGGAACTAAAAAACCTGTCAAGAAAATACTTATCTTGGGGTGTGAGCAAACATAGTGTAACTTTGTCAAGTACTAATTACTACTACCTAAAATAACCACAATGAATAATTTTTAATTGTTATAAGTGAAAAGTTAACTTTCCGATTCTGCTATACGAAGAACGTACAAGGTGCAAGGAGCTGAAACAATTAGACCATTAGTAACTTGAAAATTAACTCTTTGATTGAAAATTAAATAAACACTTTCTAAATAAAAGCAAATTACGTAATACATTGTTTCACTTTTGGAAGATGTCACTCAGGTGAGATCCACCGGACGTCAGCACAGCCATCACTTTCCTCAGCATAGATCGTCTAATTGTTTCCACCCCACCCTGTATAATGATAATAAGTTGTGTTGAATTTGTAGAAATAGAAACACCAAAATTAAATCAATTTTGATTTTCAGTTGGTTGAATCTATATAAGTATTTCATCCTGTCTCAAGTTATTTCGTCATTTCTTTTGAAAAGATGGGACTGAATAAAGCTTGGAAGAAACTATGTTTTATTAAAGCTGAATTAAAATGAGATGAGATATTTTATTGTAATATGTTCACGTCAATTTAGCTGTACTTTTGCAGTGATGTATTTTATAACGTTTGATAAGGCAAGTCCCCTAATGCTAAATATAAGCGCACGTCTTACAAAGTTATATAGAATTAATGAAGATGGACTTTCAAACCTCGCGAAATGCCCAACCTTTTGGAAAATCGAAAGGGTGAGTGGGGAATTGAAAGTGTGAGTGGAAAATCGAAGGTGTGGGTGGAAAATCGAAAGTGTGAGTGGGAAATGAATGGGAAATTGAAAGCGGGAGCGGGGAGTGAATCATGTAAGGGAAGGCTCAAACCAGTGATAAAGAAATTAGTGTTAAGTAAAGAGGGAGTGTGTTACAGTGTTATAAGTATGTAAAAGTATCAGAGAGTGTGTGCGTAACTTTTTTCACGTTTTAGTACCCATTTGTGTACATTAACTACGCCAATGGGAAAGGTATGAGGGAGGTAGAATTTTTGATAAAATTTACCCGCATTTGCATAAAGGGTGTTAATCATTTTGAGAAAAAACACCCTCCTCAGTACTCCCAACCGGGATTCGAACTCTGAACTAGTGATTTTAAAATTGTGGTCCGAGGCAAAGTGCCAAGTTGATCGCAGACGCAAAATTGGCGCGCATTCTATTGAAAAAATTAAATTATTATTATTAGCACCGCGTCTTACTACCCGTTCGGGTTATACGCACTTACGCTAATGTGCAATGGTAAGGTGATTGTGAGACGAGATGGAAGACCTACAGTTTAACGTGGAATCCGAACCACGGTGGAGGCCTGGCATTCCTCACATTCACAAGTTGTGATTAATACACGTATTGTCAGAGGTGAAGGAAGGGTTTGGCAATCAGATAAATCTGTGCCGGGACCGAGGATTGAACCCCGCACCCTCGGCACAGAAGTCTGACACCTTACCCCTAGACCACCAGGTCACCCGAAAAAATTAAATAAATATTTGCCTAAGATTTCAGCATCCCAACAACAAGGTTCCCACGAGCCCCCTATGGGTTGTGACCCTCAGTTTGGGAACCACTGGCTTAGTGCTTTCAAATTAAGATGCAACCCGCTTCGTAGACTTGGTTCGAATTCAACATGTAGGCAACGTCCTTCCATAAAAATCTGCGCCGTAAAAAAACTCTACAAAAGCCTTCTTGCGGTATCGAAAGGCACGAGCGGAAAAGGATGATGTCACTGACATTCCAGTTATGATGTCATGTTCACTTTTTGTTACTGCTGCAAGGGAAGCGAGCAAACTATACCAACCAACACCCCGCACCTTAGGTCTGTCTGTCTGTCTGTCTGTCTATCTATCTGTCTATCTATCTGTCTGTTATTCAATGTTTTTATAAGCTTTTTTTTTTTATAATAGTCAACGCGAGCATTCATAAGAGCGTGCCTTTTCTAAGAAAGAAAAGTAGAGCTGTAAAAGAGCCTATTACATACTCCGAGACTGGAACTAGATCCCCTCCATTACTGTGACGTCACAACAGCCAGTTGCCTCCTCTATTGAACTGTAAAGTAGATGCTATTTTCTAAAGTTGAAAACTTGAATTTTTTACGTATCGCATGTTGATTTAACAACATGCCTTGAAAGGGTTGTCACTATTTATTTGATACAAAACTCAGTGGGGTTTTTTTTTTTCAGGTTTTAGAGAAGATATTTTCATTTTTTAAAGACTCTTTAGAGCAGCGTTTCCCAAAAGGTGTTCCGCGGAGCCCTGGGGTTCCGTGGAAGGGTCAGAGGGGTTCCAAGTTCTGTCTGAGAATTAACTAAAACGTTCGTAGAAAACAGTCATGACATAGCCGCGCCGCTGTAAGTATATCTAGTATCAAACAGCGCGGGCGGAGTGGGGTGGCGGGGCGGTGCACCTGTCGAGACAGCGCTATTAGTGCTATTAAAAGTAAATATGTGAAAAAATTTCATTCTTCACATTAAATAGTTACTTTTTTTTGTACGATAAATGTTTTATAATACTTATGACAATAATTTTTTATTTATAATTATTTTTTCTTTTCATGTCAAACATGAAAATATTCAAACTACACTACAAGGTACAATCACTTTTGTTATTATCAAAATGGGGTTCCGCCAAAAAAAAGTATGATCAATTAGGGTTCCGTGGCCAAAAAAAATTGGGAACCTCTGCTTTAGAGAATAGTATTGAGAAGTTAAGTAGCATTTTTCATAAAATTAACTTTGGTAAAGTCAAATTGGTGTTTAGAACGATGATTTAATATTGATAATTTCCTGCGTTTGCCAGGTTTTCTCCAAACACAACAAATTCCCTGTGTTTCCCCGGATCTCTTGAATTTCAAGGAGTGTTGCCGCCATGCTTCTTGTTGTTGTGTACCGTGTTCAGGGTTGCCACGTGTCTAGGAAAAATTAGGAAAACATAGAGATACGGAAAAAACTAAAAAAATACGGGAATATATGTGAACTTATGACGTTTAACCGCAAAAAATTAAAGAGTGGGGGGGAATGGAAGAAAGAGCTGAGTGAAAAATTAAGTCATGTTGATTCGAACATTTGTATTTAAAAATTAGTGGCAACCCTGGTGTCTTATGTCTACGACATTAATCATAATGATGAAAAAAAACACGTGTGTCGACACTCATGATTCCCAAAGACAATTTGTCTTCATAATCAAAATTCCAAAACACTTTTGCATATTTGTAAATAAGTATTAAAAGAGTTGAATTTTTAATTAGTACGTCTCGGTAAATTTCAGACTGATTATTTTGAAGCTAGATTAGAAAAATATCACCAAATAAGTGATAACTTGTACTATTTTCCCGTGACAAGTTCAGGAGTCTAAACGGAAGCTAAATATTTCGAGTATTTTAGATTTAAAACTAAACAAAAACAAGAATTATAAATTCAAATGATTTAATATTTGAAGAAACTGAAGATTAGGAAAATTTAGTAGTTTGATCCTAACTTTTATGAAAATGTTAATGTTGATTCCGCAAAAATTCCCAATGAAGGCGTGCTGCTACTTAATGAATAAAATAAACAATATGGTTTGAAATGCTCTCGTCTTCTACTTGCCGAGACGTACTCATTAAAAGTTACCCGCCTCGGTGGCTTAGTTGGCTAACGCGCTAGTCGTGTTGAGCTCGACCGTCGAGGACGGGAAGATCGATGTTCGAATCTCGGTCGAGTGAACTGGGGGTGGTTTTTCCTAAATGGTTTTCCACTCTCCCTCCACGCAAATGCGGGTTCACTTCCTCTAAATTCAACCCTCCCAATTCCTAATCCATTAGCGTAATTAGTACTTAAGCGTATAACCCGAATGGGTAGTAAGACGCGGTGCTAAACATTATATCATTAAAAGTTCTTTCAACTGAAAGAGATGGCGGAGAAATGTCTCCAAGTATCAACAAGTACTTAAATATTTTAGATAGAGGTGATATAAAATATCCAGAGTTTTTGACGTGAATACGTCTTTAAATTTGCTACCATACGGGGGCAATCCAAAATACCTAATGACAACAAAATCGGGGGATACAGTTTGGTGTTGTAGTTTCGAATCTTTCCTCTACATCCAAAATTAAATTATACCACTGGATAGCTAAAGGATCAAAGAATTCATTACAATAAGCGAGAACAGTGACGCATCACGCGCGGTGGAGGGGGAAGCGCCGCCATTTTGAGGTTATTTTGCTGCGTATCGAGATTTGCAATTAGTATAACTTTTGACTCGGAGAAGCTACGATGTTCCATTAAGTTTAAACGTATTCACGTACAACACACGGCCGTGTCCATGACACAGCCACACACCTTTTTTTTTTTATTATTGATCTACTACTATCTGTGTACACTTTGTTTCAAATGCTTTTTTTTAAATAAATTAATACTTTAATCGAATTCACCTAACTGAACAAACACATTTAAATACTGCAACCCCTTTAAAAGCTATTTACAATTAGAAATAAAGAAATCCCTGAAGGTAAATTGACTAGTAACAAAATATTTCATTGGATTTAGTGTTTAATTAATGAGCTATTTGCGCTGGGAATTCATGAGCACAGAGAGAAGAGGTGAGCCGGCTATTCTTGTGACGTCACCAATCTTAGTTCCAAGCTCGGAGGTTATAGTAGGCTCTGGCTGTAGGCGATACAGGGTATGTGTGTGTTTGTGTGTCTGTGTGTGGCGAGAAAAGGAGAGAAAAAAACGGGTGGTTAAAAAAAGAAGAGAAAAAAACGGGTGGTTAAAAAAAGAAGAGAAAAAAACGGGTGGTTAAAAAAAGAATCAAAATAAACCGCGCATGTTTAGAGCGAAGTCGTCAGAGATAGGTAGGTAGGTGTGTGAGAAGGAACAGTAAAAATAGGGAAGAAAAAAACATTCTTAACCGATTGCAAGCCAGAAGACTGTCCTTGAGACTAACATTGGGTAGCGATGCCGATAACATATATTATTAATTTAAAAACCTGTTTCCTCTTTTCAGCTACCCTTCGTTATTTGAAAAATTACAATTACTTTCAGGGGCGGATTCAGAACATTTTTATTAAGAGGTCTGATTTATAAAGAAAACACCAACCACTATGAAATATTAACCGCGTCTTCTTGCTACCCGTTCGAGTTATACGCATATGTACTAATTATGCCATGTGTTAGGGATCAAGCCGAATGACTTTAGAGAAAATGTACCCGCAATTTCGTGAAGGNGTACACCCAACCAGGTTTCAAACCCCGATCTCCCCATCATCGGCAGCCCAACCACTCTATTGCCAAAGTGACGCTTTAGACTACCGTTTTTTTCAAATTGTTCCTCGTGGAGCTATAGTTATTTCAGGTTCCGTGAGGCTATTTTAGAATAGTCTTTGTTTGTTTTTCACGCTATAAAATAGCATCAGTAATTATAGGATTGCCAATTTTTACAAATCTGAAAATAGGACAATTGCCAAAGGCGCAGCCAGAACACGTGATGTTTTCCATTTGTCTTATACTCTTATACCCATATTGTTATTGAATGTTCATAATATTAGTGTGAAACTTTTAAAGAGGGTTCCAGCATGTATTTTTATCTGGTGTAAGGGTTCCAGCATGTATTTTATCTGGTGTAAGGGTTCCAGCATGTATTTTATCTGGTGTAAGGGTTCCTTCGGTCTAAAAGGCTTAGGAATCCTGCCTTAAGCCATTCAATCACCGAAGAGCGTGAAAATGTTTAAATCACTTTATATCACTTATGAGCTTGTATAGTATAAAATTATTAATAATATATCAAATTTATCTTGGTAGGAGTTCGTCCTGCTGTGGCTCAGGGTCGAGTCTCCCAATAGGAGATGACTAAAAATATTTTTTTACAATGAATTCCTCTGGAAGTAATTAAAAGCCTTTCTGAAACATAATTGAGGTTATGAATTTTATAAGACTCCAAATAATTAACTATCCTAAGCATTGAGAAGGAATATAAATATATATGATTAAAAATACCCCCTACTTGGTACGGTCCTGAACAAAATAAAAAATGTTTGATAAAACTTACTTATTTTAAAAATGCAATAATTGATCTCCCCGTCCCCGATAGTCCGGTCTATTGCACGAGTGGCGCTTTACACTATTCAGGTTTAATCGTTCTTTAGCACCGCGTCTTACTACCTGTTCGGGTTATACGCCATATGTACTAATTAATCTAATTTGTTGTGGATGAAGAAGGTTACATTTAGAGGAAATGAACCCGCATTTGCATTGAGGGAGAGTGGAAAACCATTTAGGAACCCCCCCCCCCCCAGTTCACCCGACCGAGATCCGAACCTCGATCTCCCCGTCCTCGGCAGTCGAGCTCAACACGACTAGCGCGTTAGCCAACTACGCCACCGAGGCGGGTCATGTTTAATCGTTTCTCAATCATGTTTGATCTCAAGTATGCTTTTCACTCTTAAAAAGTGATACTAACAAGATTGAGATAATTAAAACAAAACCATCAAAGTTAATTAACAGTACAAAGAAGCCGAACGTATCATGATTCATGATTGCAATTTATTGATGATACCACCTGCTTCGGTGGCCACATGGTCTAAGGCGTCACTCTCAGAATAAATTGGCCTGCCGATGACAGGGATATCTGGGTTCGAATCCCGGTCGGGTGTAGTCCTCTGAACCCAACCTATCTCATCCATAGCTCATTAGCGCTATTAGTACATATGCGTGTAGCCAAACGGGTAGTGAGACACGGTCAAAAACAAACAAATATATGCTAAAGTCTGTTCAGCGTAGGAAGTGTCTTCTGAAAGGCCTTCTTACCTGTCCATAAATCTATTATATAGTAGGATATTGGTAGGAAAAAAGACCTTTCAGAGAGTAATTCCTATCGTGAATGAAGTATACGTTTCAGTTAAGCCGTCAGCACGCCTGCAGAGTCTATGGGCAATCTCCGACTATCAAACAGGGTTTGAAAAGGCGAGACGAAGGTGAGTAACAAGATTATCGAGGAGAGAAGGCGGATGGTACAAGAGAACTTAAGGTGGGGTGCTAGTGAGCGCGAGCTTAGGGAAGTATTTTTGAAGTTTTTATAGCATAAACATTTGTTGGCCAAAATAAATCAAATTTTTCTTCTATAGAAACATAGAGTTTAGTGTTTTATGCACATGCTAATCTCAACAGTTCTTGAATATCTGCCAAGGGTGTTCTGAAATTTAATGACAACTTTTCCTCTTAATTTAAAAAGTTTGTCACCAAATGCCACCATGCTCATGCCCGATATTCAACAACTGTTGAGATTAGCATGTGCAAAAAACTAAGCTCTATGTTTCTATAGAAGAAAAATTTAATTTATTTTGGCCAAAAAATGTTTATGCTATAAAAACTGCAAAATGAATGCACTAAACTCGCGCTCACTAGCACCCCACCTTAAGGCCTTGACACAGACTTCATGTCCGTAGTCCGTAGTCCGTACTCCGTGTTCCTGGTCCATAAGAAATTGTACTCGCGATTACAGAGTCAATATCCGTAATCACGTGACCGTTTCAATCAATGAGAAAGTAAGAGACTTCGTCCAATCAAAAAATTCGAAAGAAAATCGTCTACAGCAAGGAGCGAGCGTCAAGCAGTCAGCTGATTATAATATAAGAATTAAAGAAACCAAAAACAACTTTATTGGGAAAACTTCCCAGTATATGCTAAAATGTAGGTTAGGTACCATCACAATAAATATATTTATAGCTCTATTTTAACTATTAAACTTAAAATAAATAAGTTTTTGCAATAGCCTGAAAATGAAAAACGGATGTATTAGCATTTTGGATGAAAACAAAACAAGCACTTTAAATATTTTTAATAATAGGGGTGTTGAACCTACAAAAGCAAAGCCAATATTTCTGAGAATTTGGCATTTCTCAGAAAACATTTTTCTAAAAGCTGCTCTTCCAGGGGTGTTTAGATTTTTAGAAAAATGTTTCTGAAATAGCTCCACGTGTAGCAATCTTTTAATTTTGTATAATATGTTTCCATAGCGACGAATCCTCCCACTGCCAGTCGTTCTTTTATTTCAATGCGCATGCGCATAATTTACTCGGCTGTGATTGGTAGTCCGTATAAACTAGTCCGTAGAAAGTTAAAGTTGGGCAACTTCTACTGAGTAAGGACTTACGGATAAGGACTGTCGCCAGAGCAATCTGACATTGTGGCGTCAATTTCTGACGGACCACGGACCTACGGATAAGGAGTCTGTGTCGGGGCCTTAAGGCTGCTTTCACACGAGGCCTCTTTTAGCGACGCATTGTTTTAAATGAGGCCTTTCACTCGTGGCAACTGCAGTGGCCGCAATTTGGAGTTGCCGTCACTCGTATTGTTTCAAATGCAAGCTTTCACAAGCTGCCACTAGTTGACGTCACTTTCCATCACTTCGCGTCTGTCTGTTCATTATCTCAGGAAGTTATGTTGAAAAGGTTGTATGTTTTGTTGCTGGTGTGCTTCGTTTTATGTAAATGATTAATAAAAACGCTGCAAATATTAACATTGTGAAGTTATTGGATGAGAAAGTGAACACCGAAGACCTGATATACGAAGTTGAAAAAAATTCAGCAATTTGGGACAGTGAACTCTGAGAATACAGTGATAAAACTACGCAGAAACGCCTGGCACGGCATAATCTTGTGGTTGGGTTGAGTTGATGGCTGTGGCAGCAAGTAGCTTGAAATATTTGTTCAGTGAGCAGTACAGGAAACCGATAGCACACTAAAAAGGTGAGACCGAGACGGTATCAGAGTACATTGGACGGCCTTGACAGTCTCTGTAAAACTCCCGCCAGTGACGTACGGATCTCAATTACTTCGTGGAGACGCTCCTATAGGTGACTTTCCCTTTCTTATCTCCTCCTCACCACTTTACTACCGAACCAAGACAAATAGTTTGAAAATGACAAGCAGACTATAAAGAGACTGACTTGAGGAGAGGAGCGGCCGATAATGCTCTTGACCTTCGTTCAAAGTGCCACACCCACATTAATCAGAGCAGAAGTCTATACATCGTGTTAGTGAGGAGCATCTTTTGGTTCTAAGACGCTCAACGACGCAGCCTACTTGATAAATTCGAAGCTATTTTAAGAAGCTGGTTACATCTTAACTTGAGCATACAAAGCACACATCGGCACATAGCATATATACGCCAATGTACGAAATGTAAATATTAAGAAGAAAATGAGTAGTTCACGCGGCGAGGGCCTCTTGTTTATCTACTGGTAACATTTCCCCTCTTACGTTGGCAAGTATATACACACACGTTTTATCATTTAAGCCTGGAAAACATTGATTTGCATATTAAAATGAACTTTTTTTTCTTATTTTAGATAGATAGATGCTTTAAATGATTTTTTTTTTATCTATATCTTAGCAGGGAGATTCTAATGGCCAATTTCATGAATGAATAAAGCAAGTATCCTAAGGGTTCGGCCAGACTGACAAGCGTGCGAGCGTGCGAGCGCGCAAGCGACTGAGTGGCCAGACTGGCGAGCGAGCGCGTGATTAGCAGATAGCTCTCGATAGTTGTTGACGAGGAGGCTACGAATCTTGGCTGAGTGAACTGAAGGTGGTTTTTTGACAAGTGATTTATTGTTGTGGTTTTCTCATCCTTTCTCCACGCTAATGTTGATTCTTATTTGTAAAGGCCTACTTTGATAATATTGAAGTATTTTAACATATCAGTTTTACACATATATATAAGTATGGTTTATGATCTTAGCAATTAAATTAGGCCGTTAGTAGCAAGTGTGCTAAACCTATCGATAATAATAAAAATGTCATAGAAGTTTTCCTAGCACTCAATGAACCAACATACAATAATATTGCCTAGCGCCTGTAAACTAGACTGTTCCGGGTCGAGCGCACGCGCTTGAAAAATAGCACCAGTTCTATCTTTCAAGCGCGCGTGCTCAGTCGCTCGCTCGCTCCAATCTGGCCACCTCTCATTACAACCAATGTGTTCTATTTTATATTTTATTCGCTCACGCGCTCGCTAGCCCAGTATGGCCGTCCCCTAAGTTGTAGAAGATTAAAGAAAAATATGTTTACAAGAAAACTACGTCAAGACCCAAAAAATAATGTGACAACGTATGACTATTTTTTAAACTATTTAGGAATTTATGTTTCAGTGTTAAATATGTAAATATACTAAAACAAATATTATTGAAAATATATAAATTATACTTTATAAATTCAAAATGTTCCAAATTGACTAAGTTAGTAAAAACTTTAATACGAATAACTGTCAAGCCTTTATAATTTTTCTAAAATTATTAAACTAAGATTTCAATGCAATGAATTTAAAATGTATGTCTAACGTCAAGTCTATAAAAACTAGCATTCAATAAAATTAATATGTACATATGGCCTACCCCTTGAATGTTTAGTGGGCTGAAAATCTTTTCTTGGGATTGAATTCAACCATATCTTCTTAATATTTTCATTATTTGGAAAACCAAACACGTGGACCTTAGGTTTATTTTTATAGTTTCCCCGGCAATTTGGTACAAAACACTTACTAACCATATTCAAATATAATTAAATTCAGTATTAGAACACAAAACCGAATAAGAACACACACACACAAAGAAAACATTTTTAAAATGGACTTGAAAATGTACGTAACATTTCAACACATATTTCACACTAGGTACACAATCCAAATAAACCACAATATAAAACGCACCACACATTCGAATTTGATAAAAAAATTAATCTTAATAAATCATTCTAAACGTTAAAAACGTTGTAATGTGTTCGCCAAGAACCGTAGTACCTGAATAATTAACGAATGAACTATAAAACTATGCTAGTTCGTATTCATCCTGAACTACAACTATTAATTTAGCCGTTAAACTGACCGCTTGTGAGAGGAAAGAAAGGAATTCCTGTCGAGAGAGGTGGCCGCAAGTCCCTGATGCCCAAATATTAAGAAAACATTGCTTAATTATAAACGTTTAGTTTAATTTTATACACATTGTATTCTCAAAAGTTCTTGAATAGTTGGCATGGGCATAGCGGCATATGACCAGAACTATTTAAAAGAGAAGAGAAAGTCAAGGTAGAATTCTGCAATTCCCATGATATATATTCAAGAACTGATGAGAATACAATGGGTAGAAAACTAAACGTTTATACAGAAGCGATATTTAATTATGGACATAACTTTTTTGTTTACGAAAACTGTAAAATGAGAATCTTGAGTCGCGCTTCTTCTCCCCCCCCACCTAAAGTGGGGGTAAAGTGCTCGCCTTATGCCGGGATCACGATCAACTTAACTTTAACTTAACGTAACATTCACTTAAAGTTAACTTAACTTAATGGAACAGATGTGATTACGATTCACGTAACTTAACATAACAACTCGAACCAAACATCTCCATTCTAGAGTACCTGTATGTGTTTTGATCTGTGATTTGTACTATTTGTATTAGTGTTTATGATCTGTGTTTACTGTTTTCTACCGATAGTGAATATATTTATCATGACACTTTTTGACCAGATTTTAATGCTTTTACAATCATGATTATGTTAATTGATTTATATTTTAATAACAAGGATATTTTTTGAAAGCGATACATTATTCCATTTTATATAATAAAAGCTTTGTGGTTTTAACTTCTTTACAATATTTGAATTGAGTCTGTTCTATAACATATAATGATACGATACTAGCGCTTATTTTAATTAAATGTCCGATCACTAAAACTAAAGCTAGAGAGTAGACCTTGGTCATAAAACTAACAAATAAACTAGTAAATAGCCCTGTAGACGTCACTCGCATAATAATTGGCTGGCTAGATCACGTAATACCCTTCAAGTAACGTTCACTTAAAGTAAAAGACCTCCCAGGACATCTCTTACGTTAAGTTAACTGCAAGTCAACGTTAAGTTAACTGCATCGTGATCGCTTCCATTTAAACACACGAGGAGGTCCTTTACGTTAAGTTACGTTAAGTTAACTTTAAGTTAACGTTAAGTTGATTGTGATCCCGGCATTACGTTAAGTTAACTTTAAGTTTGGTTAAGTCCATCGTGATCCCATAATTAGGGCCCGATTTTCGTTGGTTCAAACTCAGTTGGGGTCGACGGATTTTTCTCTTGCAATAAAAATCCGTAGCACAACTTCTTTCGTAGGGGAAGTAAATCAGTCGGTCCCATGTCAATTGTGGCATGTAAAAAATCCCTGGAAGGTATGTGAAAATAAATACCTTTCCGGGCAAAATTGGTAAGCTCTTTCGCTCTCACTCATAGAAATTATTATGTGTTGACATAAACAGTCGGTTCACATAGTGCACGTTAAATAACTCAATTAATATGTATATAGGCCTACTGTACTTTTGTTTTTGAAGTGCGTCTTACTATCCGTCCGGACTTTGCATATTTTAATCACGTTAGTGGGAAAGGGATGAAGATATAATTTAGAGGCAATGAAACAATCTAGAAAAAATTTTCCTCTGTACATCTTACTGTAATTCGAACCCTGATCTCCTCGACCCTGGCAAATTAGACCAGAAGAGCCCAACGTTTAATCCATGTGCCAACCGATGTGTAGATCTATACTAACTAATTTATGCTATTATTAAAAGCATTAATGTATAGTTAAAATATTTAAAAACTTATAGCTTCCTCGGTGACAGCATGGTCTACAGCGTTACTTTCGTGTTGGACTAAAATGCCGATGACAGGGAGCTCGCCTAAATTCAACCTTCCTCACTTCCAACACACTAGCGTAATACGTACATATACGTGTAATCTACTTAACCCAAGGTGACAGGATACGAAACGTAAATTTTAAAAGGAATGGATATTCATTCGCCCTGAAACGAGAATCACAACGGTGCGAAAGAATTGGGGTTACACCTTCGGTGCATTTGGTCGGGAATCAATCCACGGCATAACTCCCGACTCAGGGTCAAGAATACTAACCCACACACATATGTTACAGTCCATTTGCCACTGAAGTGGTGGTAAATAAGAACTACCGGATCTACTCTCATGTAGTCGACCTAGGTGGCGTTGGGGTAAAAGTGCTTGCCTCAGCACCCGATCGATGATCGTGGATTCAAACCTAGCTGGGGTCGATGTTTTATTTCCGAGAGATAAAAATTCGTAGCACAACTTC
Source organism: Timema bartmani (assembly GCA_902151455.1). Taxonomy (NCBI): domain Eukaryota; kingdom Metazoa; phylum Arthropoda; class Insecta; order Phasmatodea; family Timematidae; genus Timema; species Timema bartmani. The sequence continues at coordinate 11,071 of CABFWB010005578.1, read as the reverse complement.
CTTCGAAGGGGAAGTAAGGCCGTCGGTCCCATGTCGATTGTGGCATGTAAAAGCACCCTTGAAGGTATGTGAAAATAAATATCTTTCCAGGCAAAATTGGGAGGCCCTTTAGTTCTCGCTCATAGAAATTCTCGTGTGCTGATATAATCAGTCGGTTCATAAATGAAAATTTTCTTAAATATCAATTCGTCAAACCTATATGATCTCAAAGACCATATGATGATGAGTTGTTACTTTTGGCAGTCAATACTTTCACAACAAACAATTTGTTTTTAATTGTTTATTTTTCTTTTAACCGTTTTTACATTATTGAAACACGAACTTCTGTATAGTTTTAATTTCTAATATCCTTCCACTCTCAATCTACTTCTTAAGGACCTCTGCACACACCAGATTGTTGTTTTTATTTTTCATTTATCGTTCGTTTGAATCCTTGAACATCAGGTCCTGTGGAGAGTACTTTATGCCGGGATCACGATCAACTTAGCGTTAACTTAACGTAACGTTAACTTAAAGTTAACTTAACGTATTTGTGATCACGATTCACGTAACTTAACAACTCGAGCCAAACATCTTCATTCTTGAGTATGATCTGTGATAGTTTTACAGTGATGATCTGTGAATGTTTACAGTTTTCAATCGATATAATAAATATCTATTACAAATTTTTTTGGATAAATTTAGCTTTCCTATTTTAGTGTAATTATTTTGTTTCAATGTCTGATCACTAGAACTTACGCTAAAGAGTAAACATTAGTCATGAAACCAACAAATGAGTTACTAAATATCCCTGATGACGTCACTCGCATAGTGATTGGCTGGCTAGATCACGTGATACCCTTCAAGTAACGTAGAGTAAAGTAAAAGACCTCCCAGGACATCTCTTACGTTAAGTTAACTGCAAGTCAACGTTAAGTTAAGTGCATCGTGATCGCTTCTATTTAAACACACAAAGAGGTTATTTACGTTAAGTTACGTTAAGTTAAGTTTAAGTTGATCGTGATCCCGGCATTACCCCAAGACCACCAAGGTCGACTATGTTACTGTTGTGTCAATCCTTACTGAGAATGGTGCTTAAGGATTGGTACTGTTGGGTCAATTTCTATGTAAAGTATGCTATTAACTTATTTCAAAGCTTTATTAGACATCAGGCAAANCTAAAAAAAAAAAAAAAATCAAAATTTTTCACAAAATATCTTAAATAAATTTTAAAAATTAACAACAAATGGATATCGAAAATGATCAGGGTTTTTCCAGCTTATGTAAATTGTCTTTTGGCACCAAGCATTGTGAATTTGAAATACATTAATTTGTGTTGACCAATAGTGATTTTAAAGTGACTTTATTACTGTTAAATCATTGAATAACAAACTTTTGTTCTAAAATAAATACAGTTGGGAGCCTCCCCTAACATTTTCATTATTATAAAACTATCTATTAATATATTAACTGTAGTTTTTTTGAGGTTTTATTAGTGATTCATTAGAACTTCAATAAACGCAGAGAATTTTGTATACTGTATATAAATGCAAATATTAGGGCAGGTTCCTAACAATATTTGAGTTTAAAAAAAGGTTTTTTTTTTAATCCAGACAGTACAAGTGGGCTACAGCCTTCTCTCCTAAAAACCGTTAACAATAATTTAAAACCTCGGTGATAACTACAACTAGCATTCTAATCGGCATAGAAAATTAACCAAATCCATTGAATTTTTGTCTAATAATGATGGTTCTAGTTTTGAAAGATTTACTATATGAACTATGCTTCTTCAAATAATTTTACTACTGTATATAATTTTAATGAACCTATTACATACAATTTAGTATGACATTTTTGAGCCTACTTGTATTGGAACTATCATAAATTTGATTTATTTGTTAATGTATGATTTTATTTTATTAAAAAATAAAAAAGTCAAGTTATTTCGCAAAAACTGAATAATAATTATTTATATCACCTGTTTAGTTAATCGTAAGTCAACATAACTAATAAGATAATAGGTGTACTGTTTTGGCCCAGTTCCAATTTATTTATAAAATAAACTAATGTCCTTAATATTTTAATTGTTAATTTATTTTATGATCAATAGTGATCTCTGAGTGGTTCAACATAATTTTTTTATACACTTAACTCAAGGGCCATTAACAAATTCAACAGAGTAGAGCCCGAATGGGTAGTATGACACGGTGTAGAAAAAATCCTTGAGATTGGAATAAGTTTAGGAAATAAAATACACCAGCCACATAATATGGCCCACAAGAAGTGGGGAAGGGTGGACCACAATGAAAATAATACGAGGAAAACAGTCTTCAGTGGACCTATCCGGGATTTGAGCCTTGATATTTCTGCCACTGGTGACAAAGTACAATGCGAGTCTATCTCCTTAGATGGTTCAGCCATCACAGTGGTTAGTAAGATGGTAAGATAGTGATTTAACGCTTTGGAATCTATAGATGTATTGTACAAGTAGCTTTTTCTAAGATCACACCCTGAACACACAAAATCCGTGAAGGGTAGTATCAATCAAATATTTGGTTAAAGTTGAGTAATTTAAAAGTTAAATTTTTTTTAAGATATTCAATTGTGGTTGTTTGTACCAACCAAGTTTAAGTGATGATGTGATCTGGGTGAAAACATATATTCAGTTTAATTTTCATAGGAAGAGCTTTTTATAAAATACAAACATAATTTTTTGCTAATAACATTGATAACATTTTACTATATTATTAGTGTTATTCTATAGGTAGTGATAATATCTATCAAAAGTGACAGCAATAATATTGTTGGATGGATGCTAATGCCAGCACATGGAGTTTTTTAAATTATATTCCTTCATCCCAATGGTGATGGCTTAAATTATTTACCTTTAGAGCACTACACTGGTAGATGATCTTTACCAAATGTATAGTCGTGTGCTGATATAATGTGTCGGTTCAGAAAGTGCACGTTAAATAACTCAAATAAACAAAAATAAAAATAGCAATTGTATAATCAGATTCAGATTCTTTAAAAAGTACACACTAAAGAGATGGCTATAGTTAAAGTTTGTTGGGGTTGGAAGCCAAGCAATCATCTATCTGTAGGCTATATAGCCGGCAAAAGATATTCTCATGCTTTTTGGACGAGTTTCTTGTCATTGATGACAATGACCTTTTATTTGTAGGCCTACTGTTATTTACAATTTTTTCTTTTTATTTCGCTTGCATGACATTCTAAATTATAATTTGTACAGTGGGGAGTGATATTTCTTTGAGGCTAGTTTGTAGGACTGTTGTGCCTTCTTTCTCATTATCTTGTATCCCACAGTAAATGGAATCCACTGGCGATGTATAGTCTTATGTAGGCCTTGAAATTGTTTTATGGCATGGTAAGTGTCAAATATTTTCCTACTCATAGAAGCATTTGTCACCACAGCTTGTATTGGTGACTTCAGAGTCAGCGAGTAGGTTATTACCGATTTCTTAAAGGATGTTACGTGGTAGAAAAGTTGTGTTAAAGCTGAATTGATGACCTCCAAATCTCCATTAAAATGAGTTGAGTTCCATCCAACGGAAATATATGAGGTGAGAGAGTGCTTTACTTGACAGTCCTGTTCCAGCAATATTACATCTATGTATTTAGCATAAGAGAGCCATCAGAATATGTGTGTATCCATTCTTCTTTTGATTATCTAATGTGTTGTTTCCAATGCAAATTGTTTTAGTATATTTTGATCTGTTTCAATTTTGTAATTTGTTCTTACAACTCAGTTTTTAAGAATGCATCCTTAAAACACAGTTTTATGTTAAATTACCATTTGGTAAATAGGAGATGGTTTTAGTTATATATGGTCTATTTTCCCCATATTTATCTTATAGTCTTGTTGCAGTGTTGTTATTATTTGTATGGATCCATTATGGGTTTGAGTATCATTTAGGAATTTTTTATATGCTCACCAAAAGTTATTGTTAGGGGGTCGCCTTAATTTTTATTACAAGAGAAATGTATTTTTTCTCTCGTAGACTGAAGTGAGGGATTATTAGTGTATTCTTGTGATGCTGTGGTGGGGGTGGTTATGACTGCTCCTGTAATTAGTCTCGTGGCTTGATTTTGAACTTGATATGGTGTATTTAGGTGGTACCAATAATATTAACTATAAGAACAAAAATATTGCAGATTTAAAAGAGTAGGAAACTACATAATCTACCTTGTCTACACACTTAAGTTTTGATTAGAGATAAGTGGGTACTTATGGGCTATGTTAATATCATATATGTATTTAGTATCAGTGAGTTAGTTTTTGATAATAATCATCAAACTATTTTTGAGCAGGCCTATGTAATTATAACTTCAATGGAAAAGTGCTGCATATAGATAGGAGCTAAGCTAGTTTTATTATATTGTTTGTTCTAAAGAGGTTATTTGCAAGTATTTTTGAAGTTATAACATTAAGATTACCGGCTTGGGTGGTTGAATGGTCTAAGGTGTTACCTACTCTCATAATAGAGTGGAATGCTGATGATGGGGTGATTGTGACTCAAAATGCAGACAGGTGTACTAAGGATGTTATTTCGTAAATAATTTTCCACTGTCGCTCCACACACTTCCTCTAAATTCTAACGTCTTCGTTCCTAACATATTAGCATAATTAGAATATAGGTGTATAATCCAAACAAGAGTGAGACACACCGACAAAAAAAAATATATTCATCACCAAAGATAGTGTAATATTTTATGAAAATTATATGTTCGTGTTTTGTAGTCATGTTTGAAATGCATTTTCAACTCTGGTGTCTTAAGTCAATTAATTTGTACATACCCGCTTCAGTGGCCACATGATCTAAGGCGCTATTCTCGCAATTGACTAGACTGCCAATGACTCAAAGATTGTGGTTCGATCCTGGTCGGGTGTGCTTAGGGTGGTTTTCCCGAAACTGTTTCCCACTCTCCAAGCAAATGCAGATAACTTCCTGTATATTCAACCTTCCACATCTTTAGCCCATTAGCATGATTAGTACATAGGCATATTGCCTGAATGGGTAGTAAGACGTGGTGCTAAAAAAAATAAACAAATGTATACAAGAAACAAACCCTGTTTTATAATTAGAGACTGTTTCAAATTAAATTTGTAACGTCTTAAATTTAAATTACCCTAAATCATAGTTTGGTTGTCCTCCTTAATCTTTTGAGTTGTAAAGCATAGTTCTCTGCATCAACACCACTAACATGTGCCCATAAAAAGTAAAAGAAAAGGTAGATTTTTTAGCAGCATGTCTTACCACACGTTTGGGTTATATGCTTATACATTAATTATTCTAATGGTTTTAGGGATTAGTAAGGTTATAGTTTTAGAGGAAGTGTACCCACATTTGTATGGAGGGGGAGTGGAAAACCATTTAGGAAAACCCACCCTCAGTACACCCGACAGAGATTCAAAACATAATCTCCCCGTCATCGACGGAATAACAAGGTAGATGAATATGTATAAGTGACTTTTCAGCTATTAAAGAATGTCTGTGTTATGAACCAAGTAGGCCCTGCCAGAATAATACAGTTTCCATTTGCCTAACAAAATGGTTAACAGTTTAATTTTACAGGGTAGTTACAGAACTCCTAACTAAAGTTCCCTGACTTGTCATTTTTCAGACAACATTTTAAAACTGTCCATTATATAACTTTTTTTCTAGTTTTCCTTAGTGAAAGATGGATTTTCCACCGATTGCAATGATCATACACTAAACAAACATTTTTATATGTTCTTTTTCCAGTATTAAATGTTTTAAGTACTATTTATGTCACTATGTAAATCTGGTATAAAAAACAAGCATTGAATAATAACCAATGTGTGTTATAATCCTATAATTGATCTAGGCAATGCATTTGGTTCGAATCAATAAACAAAAGCTTCCAAATTTATTTTAGTGTTTAAGTATGAAATTAATGTGTTTGTTTAGACAAGTATTTAAATTCCCTGGTTTTTCCTTATGTAATGTTTAATTCAATTCAATTTCCTGGTTTTCCCTGACTTTTGCAGGTTTTACTCGGTTTATCTACCTGTAGCCACTTTGTTTTAGATTATAGTGCATACTAAACTAATGAAACTGATGGTTAAAAAGGAGAAATTAACACTATAGGGTATAATAATGTGAGGTCTTAGTTAAAAGAAATTTCCTAAATTTCTTATTTTAAAGTTCAAATTCATAATGAATTTTGTTTCAGAACCAGGTGGCCATTTTCAACAATTCTTTAAATAGTTTGTCAGTATAGTATTTAAAACTAAATAAGGAAAATGGACTTTGAAGAATTATCTGTACTACTGTAGTTCTCTGGTAGTAAGAATGCATAAGGTTAGGTTAGAAACTCTAATATTTCATATTCCAAATTACCTATGTGCTTAAAGGTTAATCCTTTGATATGTTGTACCTATTGTGTAATGTATAAGGTCTCGGTAGTTTCTAATTGGGAAAAGTTTATATTTTGTTGGCAAAATCTTTATTTCTTCCACCTAAAATAATAAGCTAGTGTTGTCTATAATATAACCATAAATCTGTGATTTATTTCCCATTTGAATATAATATGATCTTTTGTGCTAACATAAGGTAGCATTCATAAATAGTCTTGTCTATGTTGTCTTAAAAATGCATTTGGTGATCATTACAAAATAACAAAATGTGATCCGACATTAGTAGGACTTGTGAACACATGCATAAACACGAGAAATAGGAGAGGCATGAGTAGGGTAAACCCTTGTACCAAGGGCCACTCTTAATAATACTGAAAAAAGTAAACTACATTTTATTTCTAACCTATTTTAATGTTAAGCTGTTTGCACAATAACATTTCATTTGTTTAATATTTGAGGTTATAGGCCTACGGTACAATCAATCTCACAGAAAATGGCCTACACATGTAGGCCTACCTAGATCCACTTAGTTGTCTTGTACCCTAGGGTCATGCATGGCCTGATGTACACTCAATATTCTTTTTATAGTTGTATTTTATTTAATAATTTGTTAAAGGTGTTTATTAATACACACCTTGGCAATTTGCACTGAATTGAGCTAAACATGCAAATGCAATTTAGCTAAAACATGGTTCCTTTTTAGATGTCAAGGAATAAAAATGATATAAAACATTCCAGACCCTGTACAGAGGATATAAGCTTAGTAAGGGAGTTTAATAGTGGATCTACATCTTTTCTTTGTCATATTTTAGTAAATAGGCCTTTTTTTAATCATCAATAGACACAATAGCGTATAACCCGAACGGGTAGTAAGATGCGGTGCTAAATAAATATTTTTTTTTAAAGACACAAATCGAAAGTTTCTAATAATATTAAAATTAATATAGTTAAAAAATTATATACATACAATTAAAATAAAACTCACATAAACCATTGCCATGGGAATGGTTTAAGTATATAAATGAATGTAATTGTCTAAACTGTGGCATCAAAATTATTTAAAATATAGTTATCATTTTTTTGTTATAAACTATCAAAATCTAACCTGTCAGTCAATCTGTCAAAATGTTTTTCCTGACACATAAAGATCCAAAAATATTTTGCATTAAAATACTGTATTCACAAACACACCATTTTGATGTGTGGTCTTATTTGATTCTTATTCTATTATCTTGGTCCTACGTGTACTTAAAATTTGATCTAAGTCGAATCCATTTTTCTTGAATCTAAATCTTCTGAATCTTAGAATAATAATAAGCACATTAACATGGTTTAATTTCTTCAATTCTGATTTTGTTTGCATTAAGTGGCTAATTAATGGATTGGGGTCTGGTTGTTAGAATTTTTCTATATTTATGTTGTACTAAACCACTAAGTAAAATGAAATAGTTATTTCCCTAGGCTGCTTTGTTGCTAGCTACTGTAATTTAAAGCTATTTTATTGTATTATTAATTTATTATGTACTGTTGTAAAAAATGTACAAATATATTTTTTTTATTATTCTTTAAATTTTATATTGGATTGGGGGCCCATATTATAGGAAAAATTTGTATTTTATATTGCAATAAAAAATGTACCCACTGAGGAGTTTGGTCTACTAAATTATTTAAAATCTAACAATACGGCTTAGCAGAATATAAAATATTACAAATATGTAGTTCGAAGTACAAAGGCATATGGCCAAAGGTACAATAATCAATAGTAACTTGGGCCATTTAAAAAGCTATGCAAATATATATATATATATTAAATTCAAGTGATGACTATATATTTGTTTGATGCCTAAATACAATGGAATTTTTTGTAAAAACTTTATAAATGCATTAAATACAAAGAGAATTACAGTAGTTTAAAATAAAATGGCCCTAGTTACTAAAGTTTCCCACTGCCCCTTCCTCTTTTCTTTT
>CABFWB010005577.1:20826-43263 GCA_902151455.1 Timema bartmani | reverse complement strand
AATAATAATAATAATAATAATAATAATAATAATAATAATAATAATAATAATAATAATAATAATAATAATAATAGTTGTATCCAGGCATATAATAAAATACTGCGCGGTTGTCTGGGCTAGAATCGGTGTTGCCACATCTCCAAACACTGTTTAAATCTGTTTTACTTTTGGATAGACTTGGTCCGAATGTATTTATTAAGACTTGATGAGGCCCGATATTTTTCCGACTGTAATTTACTTGTTTTGTTTGGCTTCTCACGGCGTACCACCGGGAACAATTGTACGTACCACTGGTGGTAGGGATAAGTAAGGAAGCGCTTGAGTGATAATCTACCCGTATTTGCGTGGAAAGGGTTTAGGGAACCATTTAGGAAAGAAAGACCCCACCCCCTGTAGACCCGACCAAGATTCGAACGCCGATCTCCCCGTCATCAGCAGGCCAGTCTAACACGAAAATGACGCCTTAGACCATTCGGCCACTGAAGCTGGTATAGGAAACTATATCTAGTACTTTTTCTGACAATCAGACTCCTCAAAAGTAAATTGGATTGTAAATATAGATTTATAATAAAGACCCTTTTATAAAAACAAGGGTCTCTTAAATCAGCAATTTTTTGGCTTTATCCAATTGGCCATTTTTAGGCATTTTACTGCTTTGAAAAAAAGTTTTATGTTTGGAATAATGGCTATCAATGAATTATTTATTGAATGAATTACATGCATGATAAAGATAGTTTATACTAGCCCATAGGCAAGATCAAATTCAAGAAATTGAAACGTTTAGTGGAAAAAAAATTGTTGCTAGGCCCTAATTTTAAAAGGAAGCCCACTTTCTTTTCAACCACCAAAATTGATTGATACTCACTAGAATTTATTATTGTAAAAGCAAGTATTTTTTTATTATAAAGTTCATCTAAAAAGTTGTAAAATTTTTCCAATAATACTTCCTTGTGTATAACTTATAGTTTTTCTTCACATTACTAATTAAATAGACTAAATATTACAATAGTGATTTTTTCCCCCCAGTTATGGCGCTAACATGAGTTTCCAGTTTTCAAATAACGTGCTTCCTATTAAAATCACAATGTACGTGCACTCTTTATGGGAAATTTTGGTTGTTAGAGAATACTCTGTTGTTTTTTTCCACAGCGTGGAACCCATTCGGGTTAAACGCTTTAAGCTAATGGGTTAATAAATGAGGAAGATTTAATTTAGAGGAAGAGTACGGATAATTGCGTGGAGAAAGAGTGGGAAAGATCAAACCCCGATCTCCCCATCATGGGCAGTCTAGTTTCCTGCGAGAGAAGTACCTTAGACAGTGCTGCCACCGAAGCATGTTAGCCAAATTTGATAGTTGCGAGCTATTCAAAACATGAATCTAGGTCAAATGTTTGCAACTAGTCAATATTGCGGCAATTTTCAATCGATAGCATAATAAAACTAAATCATTATTAAAATTCAATCTTTGTTCCTTCTAAATTAAGCACTTTCAGAAATAAAATAAAAAGTGGCACGGTGCACCGCACAGACTTTCTCTCACTTTTATTTTAAAAATAGACATTTACTAAAAAAGTCCTTAAATTTATGAAACTAAATAATAGGTCTATACATTGTTGTAGAAACACTACGCCAAAGATCATAAATGAAATAATATGCACTGTTACTTACTTAATCTATGGCATTAGGAACTAGGAACATTGTTACAAAAAAAATTGAGAAAAGAGAAACATCTTTTTCCACCAAAAAGCATAAGTCAAATTCATTTTAAAAGACCCCATTTAAAAAGTATATATATATATTTTGCTTATAGCTCAGAAACTATTGGTTCTATAAAAATATATTTCAAATAAAAGATTTTTATTTATAACTAGCAATCCCGCACGGTGTTGCCCGTGACCCATCTACAGATTCAAAATGAAACGTTATCTCTGAAACGTGTTGTCTTTCTTTGTTTTTTCCTTGTCAATTTCGTACACAATTTTTTTCCCGAGGAGTTTGCGGCATATTTTTACCACAGTTATCACTGAAACGTAATTCTAAAACAGATTAACAAATTTTTGAAGAAAATATTGTTAAAAATAGCCTAATTAAAAAGCTAACTAAAAATTTAAAAATCCGGCTTCGTGGTCCCCTTCCATCCACCTACGTTAAAAATTTCAGATCTCTGCGTGCTGTAGATTTGGCTGGGCATCTCACACAGACACTTCATTTTATTAGTATAGATTCTATAGAAGATGGTATTACAACTTTACATGAATAAATTAATTCGTATTTTAAATAGTTGCCGAGAAATGATGAAAATTGGAAAATTTCCTCCAAGTAAAGTACCCTCAAAGTAATTTTCATAAGAAAATGAGAATAGCCGTCTTGTTAATTATGATAAACAGTGCCTAGATAAAAGATTTAATCAAAATCGTTGGAGGGAATTTCGTTTGAGAAAATAATTGTTTTCTCTTTTTTCCCGTCAGTAAACTACCCTTAAATTTAGGGTTAGATATCAAATACCTAAAAACCCCAGATACCAAGTCTTAGCCTAATCGGTAGAATAGTTTCCACTCTAGACTGAGGTAGAGACAGACAGACAGACAGACGCCATTGCGAAAACAACTTTTTTGTTTCAAAGGACCATGAAACGTCAACATTTATCAAAATCTCGAATTCAATTTTTTAGATGATCATAATACTTTCTCTCCGAGGGGTCGAGAGAAAGTAAAAATTCAGTGTAACCAGAAAATCCTGATCGCCCATAATTGGTAATGTTAAAAAAATAGTTTGAATTTAAAAATGTACATTTAATCGGTTTTTTCCCCCCTACATAGGTGGGAGGACATAAGTATTTGAAGAACTTAATAAACATAAAATGTATGAAAAAAAAAATCAAAAGTAGAGTGGAGAAATGATTAAAGATCGCGGGAATTTTGATAAGTTTATAAGTCGATCGGTGAACAAAAAGTTGCCGATCCCTGGTCTAGGCCATTGCTTGGGCACCCCTGCGGACCGTGACAAATGTCTAGCCGCGCGCGCACGCACGCACGCGCACACACACACACACACAAACACACACGTGTTCACGTTTTTTGACTGCAGTTGAGTGAGTAACTGCAAGTGCACATACTGTATTACTGCACCTCAAGGTCAGGTGAACTGTCCTTTGAGGGTCTACAGTCCATTCGCCACAGGAGTGCAGGTAACTGACAGATGGCACAGAATTTTTATTGTAAACATTGGCTGAACGTCACTTTACTACACTTTCGAGCTATTCGCTTATGCACCAATTACGCTAGGGGTTTTAGGGATTAGGAAGGTTGTATTTAGGGTAAGCGTACCCGCATTTGCGTGGAGGTAGAGTGAAAATCATATTGGGGAATAATCTCAGTAAACCCGACTGATAATCGAACCTCGATCTCTCGTTATCGGCAGTCTAGTCTACTGCGAGAGTAGCACCTTAGACCATGTGGCCACCGAAACGGGTGACATTATTATCTTCTTAGTAATACTATTTTATCAGTCAAAAGTGTTACTAAACGCTTCTTATAATACTCCCTTACATATTTCTGTGTAATCAGCTTTTTCGTGACTAATTGAAAGAACAAAGAATATTAATAAAACTATTTTATTTGATTTATTTTTGTTTCGCGGCTATAGCAACAAGAGAAATTATAGTGAATGAAATAATATATTAAAAATTAATACTTCCACATATATTTTCTTATAACTGGCCACCAAAATAAATAAGTTTTTTTTTCCTACAACTTAGAGAGCGAGACATATACAAAAATTAAGTTTCAAAATAAAACATTTTTATTTTGTAAACGCATGCACTTGAACACAACTAAACACAGTTTGTATGAAATCAATAGCCACCCTTGTTTCAGCTGCTTTGCCATCTTAATTTATGAAGAGAAGGCAGCCTTTTTAGAAGTTTTTGTTTATAAAGCATTTTTTAAGTGAACCACAAAAAAGATAATATCCAAAACGGTTATCTTCACAAGTTCATTTTTCGATAGTGTAAAAACGCTTAAAAAAAGTTTGTTATGAAAGTTTTGATTGCCAAAAGTGACAGTAACTCAACAAATGGTTCTACAGATCATATAGTTTGGCGAATAGATACACGAGAGTGGATCTGGTAACTGTTACTAGCTGTCGGTTACCAGCACTCCTACGGCGAATGGGATGTAGGTCTGTCCCCCTGTTTGAAACTGTTCACTCGATGACGTTCCCAAGATCACCTACAATCTACAGCAGCGATTTAAACTTTTTTTTTCAACTCGCGGCACAATAAACATGGTAACAAAATTTTCAAGGCACACCATGAGTCTTAAGGTGCGGCCGAAGGGAGCCCGAGTATTTTTACAATTTTTATAGAATTGAAATTTTTTGGCCAAAATAAATCAAATATTTCTCCAGTAGCAACATAGAGTTTATTTTTCTGCACGTGCTAATGTCAACAAATCTTGAATATCTGTCAAGGGTGTCCCGGAATTTAATGACAAATGTTTCTTTTCGTTTAAATAGTTTCTCATCTAATGCCGCTATGGTCATGACAGATATTTAGGAAATGTTGATATCACAATGTGAAGAAAATTAATCAGTATGTTTGTACTGGAGCAATATTTTATTTATTTTAGCCAAAAAAAGTTTTGCCATAAAAACTGCAAAAACACTGAACTTTTCTCTCGTCCCCTTCCATCCCACCTTAAGTTTGTGTTATAAATTCAGTAGCTAAGAATCCTTAACTTATTTTACCATCCCATGACTCACCTGCTGACTCTTCGATGCCCACCGGTTGAAAAACGCTGACATATTACATAATCGCTCAGCACCTCTTAACACGGGCGATGTTCTAATACTCAATTCAGCAGAGAAACATGTACCGATATAATGATGGCAGATCTCACGAAATTACGAGCAACGTGGCTACTATGAAAAAAAAAAAGTACTCGCATGCAGTCATTATAGTGTGTGTGTTGATTTTTTAGCACCGTCTTACTTTCCGTTCGGGTGACACGCTTATGTACTATAACGCGAATAGTTTTAGAGATTAGGATGGTAGGAAATGTATCCACTTTTACGTGGACAGTGATAAACCATTTTGGAAAAAAAACACACGACACTCAATACACCAGACCTAGCTTCGAACCTCGATCTCCCTGTCATCGGCAGTCTAGTCTACTACGAGAGTGACACCTTAGACCACGCGGCCACCGAAATGGGTTTTATTGTTTTAATCTTGAAAATGGATAGTAATGTCAACGAAATTAAAGCTATTTTTAGAAAATATTGAATTTATAAGATATTATATATTTTGAAACAATCCAACCCGCACCGGTGGGCACGCGGTTTAAATGTTTAGCTCATTTATTCTGGTTCGTTGGTGATTGAGAGATAGGGGCTAGAATACCGGTTTAACACTAGCCCTCCACGCAATTGCGGGTACATTTCTTCTAATAAACACAACCTCCTTCACTTATACCATGTTAGCGTAGTTTATATATTTGCGTATAATCCGAACGGTAGTGAAATGTGGAGAAGAAAAAATGGTACTACAGTGCAGCGCACATCAGACTTGCTCCACCTTTTATCTTAAAACATTTACCTAAAAAATTCGTGAGATTTGTGAGACGAAATAATAGGTCTATACACAATACATTGTTGTAGAAACACTACACCAAAGATCATAAATGAAATAAAAGACACTTACTCTATGGCATAAAGAATTAGAAACACTATTATAGAAAAATTGAAGAAAAAAAAAATCTTTGTCCACCATAGAGCATAAGAATCAAATTCATTTTCAAAGACCTGAATCAAAAAAATGTATATATTTGCTTATAGCTCAGAAATTATTGGTTTTATAAAAATATATTTCAAATAAAAGATTTTTTTAATCTTTATTAGTACAACAACTTTACGATAATGAGTTATTTCGTATCTCAAATAGTCGCGGAAAAATTATGAAAATTGGAAAATTTCCCCCATGTAAATACCATTAAGGCCACTTTCATGAAAAAATTAAGACTTACATCTTGTTAATAATAATAAACAGTGTCTAAATATAAAATGTAATCAAAATCGTTTGAGCGAATTTCGAGGGAATCGATTATTTCTCTTTTTTTCCCTTCAGTAAACTACCCTTTAATTTAGGGTTAGATATATAATTCCAAATACCCCTCTGGGGGACCTTACAAAAACCCCAGATACCAATTTTTAGCCCAATCAGTAAAATAGTTTCAGTTCTAGCCCGAGGTACAGACAGACAGACGGCATCGCGAAAACAACTCTTTTGGTTTCAGGGGATCACGAAACGTCGACATTTATCAAAATCTCGAATTAGATTTTTGTTACGATCCCAATATTTTCTCTCTGAGGTGTCGAGAAAAAATTAAAAGGAAAACAATTCTGATTTTTCTAAAAATTATGAATATAACATAATTATAAAAAAATAATACAATGCACATTAGATCTATATTAAAAAATCTTCTTTTAATCTTCTCTCAAAACAAAGATAGTTCGTATTAATTTTGCTTGGAAGAGGAGAAAATAAATATCTCTTCAATTTGCTAATGCAAGACTAGGCTACTATAGTCCAGTTTTTATAGAAAGAGCTTTATTTGACATATAAAATATTAATAGCTCTACTTTCACGTGCGGGTGACCTGGCGGTCTAGGGGTAAGGTGTCAAGACTTCTGTGCTGGGGGTCCGGGGTTCAATCCACGGTCCCGGCACAGATATATCTGATTGCCAAACCCTTCCTTCACCTATGACAAGACGTGTATTAATCACAACTTGTGAATGTGTGGAATTCCAGGTCTCCCCCGTGGTTCGGATCCCACGTTAAACTATAGGTCCTGCATTTCACCTCACAATCATCCTACCATTACATATTAGCGTAAGTGCATATAAACTGAACGGGTAGTAAGACGCGGTGCTAATAATAATAATAATAATAATACTTTCACATATTCATACGTCAAGTAATGGGATCTGAAACTGTTGCTTTAAAAAAATATATAAATACCTATAAAATAATAATAATAATAAATAGGCTAGTAGAAAAGTAAAATGTTTTTAATATTAAACGCAAAATTTGTATTTTCTAAAAGGCTATATCTAGAGCTTTATTCCAAGATTAGCTATAAGAACGCGTATAACAAGGCCTTCTTGAAGCGACACCTGCAGGCCATCTGTCTTGAGAAAAGACGTCGCCGACGGATGAATTTATGAGCGCATTATGTTTCAAAAGTGGACGTGCACAGCTTCATAATCTTCCAGCGAGGAGGGCTTGTCTTTGAATNCATTATGTTTCAAAAGTGGACGTGCACAGCTTCATAATCTTCCAGCGAGGAGGGCTTGTCTTTGAATTAACACAAACTGCAACTAAGACACGTCCTGATACGTTCCATTACTGAACGATGGAATAGGACGGGATGGCAGAAAGGTTGAGCCGAGATATTGGCAATAAGATGTTGCGATCAGGTTAAATATTGACATAACCTTTAACAGTACAAGAGTTTGATGTTCATTGGAATGTATAAGAAACTATTTTCATTGAACTTTTGCATATATAAACTCGTAAGAGTTTAAAAGTTGACATTTTATACTATGAAAAGTTCAAAATTCCACATATTTCAGCTGATAATTAAATGGCCAGGAAACGAAAGGTAGCTGGTATAAGAGCGTAGAATGGATCTTTGTGAATCGAATGATGTAATTTAAAAGGGGGCTCACAACACAAATTGTATTGGCATATGTATTTTCCTTCTCCCATGTTTGTTATCGTAATGTCAGACAGCTACACCCAGGAGCGTAATAAACGCATTTGATTTCGGGTGTTTATGAATTTCTCCTCGGCTATTCTAGCCTTCAGGTCTGTATTTTTGCAGTTTTATGACAAAAACTTTTTTTTTGGTTAAAATATATAAAGTGTAAACATTGATAATATTTTACTATAATATAATTAGTTTACCCACTTTTGCCCAGGAGAGTGTGAACACAATTTAGTAAAAAAAAAAACTACTTCACTATACAAAGCCAGGATTAAACCTTAATCTCCCCATCACTAATAAACCAGACTAGATTATTCCTATGCCTACCCACCGGCCGGCGGTGTCCCACTCAAAGTGAGCGTTCATTTACCCCGTCGTCCCATGGTATGTCTCCCCTCAACCCTTTTTTAACCTCTCCACACTCCCAAAAAAATACCTTCAAGGCCGCCTTCGTTCGGCGAGCATGAAACAAAACTTGGTGAAGTTGACATGTACAAATGGCTACAGCTTTAGCAACCTCCTGCTAGTAGATTCATCAAGCTTTCGGTACGTGACGATTAAAGTTAATTACAGTAATTTTACTTGAAAAAAATACTGTCTTTATCTTTAATAAAGTTTCTTTTTTATATATAAACAAGATATTTGATAGCATCTAATAAGTGGGCTCAACGAACATTGCTCTTATAAAAATTTATAAATATTAGTTATTAGCCTACTATTACTTCTTTGGGTAATTATAAACTCACTGATGATAGTAATATTTTGTTTTAGAAATAGGCCCCGAGGCATGGAATTAAGGGGGGGAAATAAGAAAAGTATCATCTATTTTATACAAATTTACTTATATAGAGTAGGATTTGTATAATTCGACATTGGTTAATTCAAACCCAGCTCGATTCCCCATGAAATTCCTATCTATATCATCAATATTAAAAATTACATTTAGAATTTTAGAAATAAATATTTGAATAATTCGAAGCCTATACATTGTTAATTTTTTTCAATTTTCTACTCATTTTAAACCTAACTTAACGACGGCGAAACGCTGAGAGATGGGGAGATACTTGAACCAGACGTCAAGAACAAAAAAAGATCCCAGCATCCTCTGAAAAAGAAGACAACACAGACATCCAAACAGAAGAACCATTACCATCCGTTTTTGAAACACTTACCATGACGGAGAACCCGGGAAGATTCATTGAATCCCAAACAGACGTAAAAGACAACATTCTTAAAGCAACCAGCGAACTTGAAGATTTTATCTATTGTGCCTAGATATGCAAATTACAACAAACCAAGATAATTAATTTTTTTCAAATATAATGGCAAAAACTGATTTAAATTTGCAATTTTTGTAATTTTTTCAAGTTTTTTAATTTTTTATTCAAATTTTTCTCGTTTTTTCATGTATGTATAGATTGTGTGTGGGGCTTTTATATAGCATATAAATCTTAATATATATCATTCTTCTGTACGTGTGTATGTCACTGAACTACTCCTAAACTGCTGGACCGATTTTGATGAAATTTTGTGTGTGTGTTTGAGTGGGTCCGTGGATGGTTTAGATTCACCATTGGACCCGGTAGGTGGCGCTACAATCGGGTTCTAGGATTTTTTTGGGGGGATATTTTTTTTTTAGATTTTTTGCATATCAGAACATGTAACCTCAAAATTTCACCCACTCACCACCACCCCCAATATTTATATTAATGAATATGTTATCTATAATTGACTGTTAAAAAAAATCATAAGTTCATCAATAATTGACCATTAAAACCTTCCGAAAAGTTCATGAATAATTTAACTTCTGAGAATCATTCATAGTTATGTTTGTTTTTCGATACAGCTGATATTTGTGAGTTGGGGGCGAATTGCCAAAAATGAAAAGATGTTTTATTTTGTATGTTGTCTTGACAAACACTGAATTTGTAATATTTGTGTAACTCACTAATTGGAGTTCATTGTGAATTTGTAATTGTGATGATCACATAGTATTTGTTTTATTATAGAAATCAATTATGCCACCCAAACGAAAAGCCAACTTTCGGGCAGGACAACGTCTGTCGGCTCCGCTAGTATAATTATAAAATGTGTGTGTTTATAAGTAACATATTTTGAGATTATTGATTTACTATGCACCAGCTGCTTAGATATTCATTAAAATGATTAATTCAAATTTATAATATTTGGAATTTTTTTAGACATCCTTTGAACATAAAATTAAATAAGTTATACTGGATACAAACAATTTAAATCGAGCCAAATAAAAATGTTTAAATAATTAATTGGTGAATATAAATTCCACAAAATTCGCGATTTTCCATGGTCAAGTGTAGTAATGGAGCTATGGCAACTTCGTTGAAAAATTAAATTATTCAAGAGTTTGACTTTTAGATTCAAAGTTCAAACTATCTATACTCCAGAGTCTTGAATGAGAAAAAAACAAAACAAAAGAAAGAGTAAGCCATGTGTTAGTGTGACTAGAGGGATCTTATTGGTGCAGTTCATCAGTACAGTCTGAGAAAAAGGGGAAGGAACCAGTTAAAATGTTTGACTAACATCTGGGTGAAACATGTTACCCCATTTTCCCCAGTCATGACGCGCAACAATGAGCCAACAGTCTTCAGTAGTGTTTTACAAACTGTGGCTTACGTACCTCATAGGATAAAATGACTTACCACCTAGTTTTATCAATCAGAAAATATTGTTCAATATTAGTAAAGGATCATCCATAAACACGTAACTTTTTTTTTTTCCTTGCTTCTTTTGACCCTTTCAAACTTCATGTAACACCAAGTAGACATTTTACCTAAACTTTCCACCCTTCTTAACCTGTGTTACGTAACTTTTATCATCAAAAGTGAATGTCATTATTTCATAGGGAAGCTTTTGTGACACTAAAAAGAGGGTCTCAGATTTAATACAACTCAGAATCGTAAGTTATCCATAAGTATGATTACCAACGGTGAGAACATTAACAATATTATATTTTCAACATTAACATTTAAATTAAGAACTGTGTTACGTAGCACTGATGTATCCAGACCCCCTGTCTTCAAAGATATATCCCGGTGGCTCAGTCTACACATAAAGCCAATCAAGAAGATGTGTCCTGGTTGTAGCAGCTGAGATTTCCAAGGCTTATAATGTCCTTGTAGACCATTTCACCAATGGAGCTAAAGCATAGCATGTATTTAATGTTAACCTTTTCAGAATTTATGGATCACAATTTTAAAGACATGCTTAGCTTCACTTTTTCTCACTTTCTCAAAACGGGTAACAATACCTATTGTGTGTTTTTAAAAAGATTTACGATCCTGACATAAATACTAGCAGTTGAGAACAGGACATTCTTACAAGATTTACCCAATTCCAAGGGGCATTTTTTTTAGGAAAGTGAAAGAAACCTTGGCCAATTTATTTTGAGCAAAGGAAATTGACCAATTGGGGTGGACGCTTCTTTGGGGCCACGAAGTTGGCAAGAGACTTTACGACTTTAATCGAAGGAACACTAGCGCTCGAGCCTCAACCAGAATGAACGTGTGATAGGTTCACGCAGTCAAAGGGTATGGAGGTGGAATAGTCATTTAAACTCAATTTTCATCATAAATAGTCATTCTTTGAATGTTGACCAAAGTAAAAGTGTTACTATCTGCCATTAGGAGCTCGAAAATTCATTGCCTCACTTACAAAAGTACGCCACCTATCCCTATATTGAGCTAGTTCTATCCAGTCCACCTCAGTACACCTCATTTCTATCTTGAGCTAGTTTTATCCATTCCACCTCATTAGACCATATCCATATCTTGAGCTAGTTCTATCCAGTCCACCTCATTCCACCCTATCCCTATCTTGTGATAGTTCTGTCCAGTCCACCTCATTACACCTTATCCCTTCTTGAGCTAGTTTTATCCATTTCAACGCATTATACCATATCCATATCTTGAGCTAGTTCTACCTCATAACACCCAATCTCTTTCAGGTCCATTCCAATGTTATCCTCCCATCTGCGTCTAAATCTTCCCAAGTCAACACCCTGAGCACGATTATATATCCTCCCATTAGCGCTGCATATCCTGCCCACCATAATCTAAGATACTTGACTATCCTCCTAACAATTTCTTGTTATGTGTACAGATTATGTAACTCAACCGTATGTAACCTTCTCCACTCCCCGATAGCCTTATCTCTTTTTGGATCAAATATCTTCCTAAGCATCTTGTTTTCGAACACCCAAATAAATTAATAAGCAAGAATTATTTTATTTGTGATCTTTATTTCTAAATCAAAACCATTATTGTTGTTGTAAGGGAACGTAAAACTATCCGGCGCCCGAACACAATATATCAAAATCTAGCGCCGGTCTGTAGCCAACGCAAGAGAATCAAGGGCGATCAGGTCGCATACTAAACCAGACAGGATACGAACCAAGGACGTCTGGGGCAGATACACCGAACGCGTGCCGTTATAAAGTCGATCAAGAAAATGTGTTCGTATTGTAACAGTTGAGACCTCCGAAGCTTATAGTAAACATTTTATTGTATATTACATCTTCCTCCTAGTCGGCTGTTGCTCGGAGCCGTTTTACATCAGGGTGTGGAGGAAGTGAGAGATGAAGATTCACAGTTTGTTTCCCAGTCAAGAGGGTTGGTGAGAGGAGCCCGGGAGGGGGGGGGGACGGAGGGAGTGGTGGGGGAAGACAGATCAAAGATGCTCTTTGTACCACACACAAATAAATACTGTACAAACTAATCAAGGGCCAGCCGACATATGGGCGCGGACAAAGGGCAATGCCAAAGGAGAGTTCTCCGGCAGAATGGGATATAAAGAAACTACATCATACACTTTAGGAAACTGTCAACACGAGTGTCTTAAACTCTGTAAAACCTGGATGAAAATAGCTTGGTTCCAAAGCCTATATTGCGGCTCTAGTGACGTTACACCACGTTCACCCTGAAAGGTAGCAGCAGTCTTACCTTGACACGGTCAATGCCGTAATTAAAATGATTTGCAACCTGTGTGTTGATATTCATTGGAATTTCGTTTTAATTACAATCTTGTATTGTATAACCGGCAGCGTAACAGACCTCTTGCATCGCAGATGGTTGTGGTATCTGATAGCTAGCGAGATATTTATTCGCTCATGTAGCTGACGATTTCACACGTCCATCACAGGCTCTTCCTTAACCCTGAACAAGGGACGAGTCCCATATAGCTCAGTTGTTGAGTATTGGCGTGCTAAGCCAAAGTTCCCGGAGTCGATTACCATGCTCAGGTGTCATTTTTCATTCAATTTATAGGCTGTATGTAGCCAGAATGAAATTTCGGGGGAAAGGCTGGGTATACACCCCGAGTTGTAGTTGAGGTTTGTTTTTTTAGAGCAACTCAGAACAGCGATTTAAATAATGGAATCGGCCTTTCATACAATTAGATATGCGAAACAGTTTTCCGGTAACTTTTACAAAACGGAATATTTTCTGTGGAAAATTATCCATCTTGGATATCTAACAGGCTGAAAACCAGTGGCCTATATAAAACAAAGAGAAAGAGATAAAGCAACGCAATTTTTATTTATGTCAGTGTGGCCCAAATGGCGGCCCGCGGACCAAATTCGGCTTGCGCTAACTGAAAATGTGCTCCTCACAGTATCTTGGAGGAAAATTAAAGGGAAATCCTCGCTATCAAATGTGAAGTAGCTAATGATTATTAATAAAAATTTATTTATTTAAAAAGGTCATGAATTCATTTTATAATGTATTTATTTGGTTAGAAAAAATATGCATCACTATATATTTTATAATAAATCTAAGTTGTTTTGTGAAAATGTATGTGATTGCATATTTCATAATCTATTTTTGAGAGATGAAGTCTTGACATTTGAAAGATTCTACCAAACAAAAATACAATTTATAGCCTATGTGTTGAAAGTAATTGTTTACTAAGTGTTGTTTGTGGGCCTATATTTAGTTGATGGGATCACTAACGATATCTTCGGTCCGTGGTTCAAATTGACAATCAGATTTGGCACTTGAGATCAAAGTTGGACCACCCTGGTCATAAAGCAGAGGTTACAAACTGAGGCCCGCGAAGAATCCTGTGGTGGTCCGCGGGTCTGCGAAACAAATCTAAATTTTTAAGTTAATATTCGATTTTCACAATTATTTGCTCAAACATCTGGCTTTTATTTTTGATTGCTGTGTGACTGAACATATTTTATTCTTTCATCAGTATGAAATGGTTTAACGTAGAATACTAGACATGTGTGCGTGTTTTTTTTTAGTTTCACATCGTGTGGCGCGGGAGATTATGGGGGGCCGCGGTGAATTATCATTGGCTTCAGCGATATGGAAAAAGTTTGTGAACCACTGTCATAAAGGACCCAAAGAAACATGTCGGCCAAGCTCTGTGGACCTGCGGCAAGGTCAGCTCGATCTTACGACCCCCTTAATTACGCCCTAATTTGACAGGGAATGGAATACTAGAGGAAACAGGGTTTTCAGCCCTTCACAAAATGTGTAACAAAGATGGTCACGAACATCAAGAATGACGAGGGGGTGGGGCGGAGAGGGGGTGCATTCCTGTTCACAAAGAAAACCTATACCAGGGCTCGCTTGTCCGAGCTTGGTGATGGATAGAGGAAAACTCGTCAACGAGAATAAGTCCATCCATTGTGTTTTCTGGACAGTGTTATTCTGACACTTAATAAGTTGAAAAAAATTGATAAAATGCTTTGCAAAATTAAGAGAAATTATTTAAATTCAATTTACTAAACAAAGACCACCTTTATTTTATTCAAGCAACGCGTCTTACTACCCGTTTGGCTATACGCATAGGTAATAGTCACGCTAATGTGTTAGGGATGAGGCTAGGTTGAATTTATCAGAAGTGTATCCACATTTGCATGGAGATATAGGGGAAAACTTTCTAGGGAAAAAAAAACATCCTCAGTACATCCAACCAGGTTTCAAATTCCCCAATCTTCACGTCATCGGCTGTCTAACCTATTGCGAGAGTGACGGATTAGACCATTCGGCAACGAAAGCGGCTTTCCAATGGTTATTAAAAGATTATTATTATTATTATTATTATTATTATTATTATTAGCACCGCGTCTTACAACCCGTTCGGGTTATACGCACTTACGCTAATGTGTAATGGTAGGGTGATTGTGAGATGAAATGGAGGACCTACAGTTTAACGTGGAATCCGAACCACGGTGAATGCCTGGCATTCCTCACATTCACAAGTTGTGATTAATACACGTCTTGTCAGAGGTGAAGGAAGGGTTCGGAGATCAGATAAATATGTGGCGGGACCGAGGATTGAACCCCGGACCTTCAGCACAGAAGTCTTGACACCTTACCTCTAGACCACCAGTTCACCATTAAAATGTTAATATAGCTCTACCAAATTTGATAAAAAAAAATATGGTATTATGTCAATAATTTCACCATTTAAATATAGACATTAATAATGTTGACCAAATAAACAAAGCAATAAACTATTTCACCCTTGACACGTCACGTGATTTAGGATACGGAGGGTGAGAACAAGAATTACATCGTTTGAAGGATGACAAGATCACCTAAAGCACGCAGCTACAGAGCGCGTACGGTCCAATTTTCAATGGAAGAACCTTATCCGACTTTAAACACGCCTTGGTGGCGTAGTTGGCTAACGCGCTAGCTTCGTGCTAAGCTAGATTGCCGAGGACGGGGAGATCGAGGTTCAAATCTCGCTCGGGTGAACTAGGGGGTGGAGTTTCCTAAATGGTTTTCCACTCTCCTTCCACGCAAATGCGGGCTCACTTCCTCTATGTTCAACCTTACCAATTCCTGACCCATTCGCGTGATTAGTACTTAAGCATATAAACCGAACGGGTAGTAAGACGCGGTGTTAAGTATATTATTAAGCATTACTAAATCTACTTTCACGTATATATACGTCAAGTCATGTGATCTCCAGTTGTCAGTTTTGATAGATATAAAATCAATACCTATAAAATAACACTAATAATATGTTATCAATGTTAGCCACCAAAAATATGTTTACATTTTCCAAAAAAGGGTCCTTGTTGTGAAAAGTGGGTTGTAACAGCTATTCTAACACGCTACCATCTAAACCAATTATTTTTATTATCAGGGTCTATTTAGTATCCAGGAGCATATAATTGTCTATAAACAACATTCTTTTCATAGTCCTGACTGCCTTGTAAGTGCGCATGGCAGGATAAAAGGAGCAGATGTAGAGTCCGGAAGTGAGACGAGCGAGCATCCTCTCAGCAGGACATCTCGAGAGGACAGGGAACGAATGAGAGCAGACACAACTAGAGGACCTCCTGCAGGGGTCTCCCTCCCTCCCTCTTCTAATGACTCTTTCATAAAGGGGACAACCCCCTCCCCTCCCCTTTTCAATACACTGACCAACAAGTCGAGACACAATGGCCGCTGCTGCATTTTCACAGTTCAGGGACGTTCTCAACAACTTCCAAGTAGCGGAGTGTCGGCACCCCCCCATTGGGGGAGGAGGACATTATCATTGCTGCTGACGGCAGAGTTACTGGAGATTCACAATGTTCGCCGGAAAACAAGTAGACCTACAGAACAGAAACGGTGTCAGGTGACGGTCGAGCTCTCAACCAATCGTAAGATTTCATCCTCATCTGCGTTGTCGGCTCGGTGAGACTTGAAATAACTTCAGCTTTACTTTATATGCGCGACAAAATCAGCTTGGAAGACCAAATAAAAAGGTGAAAACCAAAGGATTCAATCAGTGCGCATGCGTCTACAAATTGAGATACTAACAGAAAGCTGTGTATACTGTTACTAAATGATTTAAAATAGCTGGTTAAATGGAAAGCGTGTGTGTCATTTTGTTCTGTTTTGATTTGTTTCACGGCATAACATATATTATTTAGCACCGCATCTTACTACCCGTTTGGGTTATACGCTTAAGTACTAATTACGCTAATAGATTAGTAATTGGGAAGGTTGAATTTAGAGGAGGTGAACCCGCATTTGCGTGAAGGGAGAGTGTAAAACCATTTAGGAAAAACCACCCCAGTTCACTCGACCGAGATTCGAACCTCGACCTCCCCGTCCTCAGCAGTCGAGCTCAACACGACTAGCGCGTTAGCCAATTAAGCCACCGAGGCGGGTCATAACATAATAATATGAAAACATCCATCGGGGCATTAAGATTTGTCTATCCACTAGAAAACAAAATATGTCGGGAGGACAACTGTTTTAAGTTTGTGTCGCAAAACATAATATACCTAAATATATTTATACAAGAGCAGGTTCTTTCTACCATAATCCTACTATATATTACTGTCCTGTATCAGGGTAATAGAATAATACCCTCCACAGTGGCCGAATGGTCTAAGGCATCACTCTCGTGTTAGACTGGCCTGCTGATTACGGGAAGATCGGGGCTCAAATCCCGGTCGGGTGTACTGAGGGTCCCCCCCCCCCTAAATAGTTTCCCACTCTTAAATAGTTTCCCACTCTCCATTTACGCAGATACGGGTACATCTCCACATCATTTGAGTAATTAGTACATATGCGTGTAGCCCTAACAGGTTGTTAGACAGGTTGTAAGGGAAAAAAAAAAGTATCTTCTAACTTTGTTAGACAAATAAAACATCCAATTAACACAGTTTTATAAATAATATCAAGCAGCGAACTTATGATGACAGGTATATTAATTAAATTTTCCTTTTCTAATAATTTACCAGGTTGGCTCGATTTAAAAATACTTACCTGCTGCAGTCAGGCTTACTTCCAAACCTCTTCCAATTCCAGTTGGTTGAAATTACCTCGTTTATCTTCGTGTTCAGGAGTTTAAAGATCAACTGCTCGTAATTAATTACTGAACGCAGTCTAGCTTGATGAATACAGTGTGGAGAGCCATGCCGGTATACGCCCTTAACATAATATGTCAAACCTAACAATCTTGAGTTTTTGTTTCAAACGATTTTAATTAGCGATAGGTCAAATCCTATATTTATAAAATCCTAATCTTAAATTATCATTTGAATATAGAATCTAAATATAAATCCTTGCATCTTTAAAACTGTACAGTTTTAGTTCAATCAAAATATGTAAAATTGAATTTTTGAAAAAAGTTGTTTAAGGCTTGGTACCACTGACAAAGGCTATTTTGTTTTTTCCTGTTGCGTCATAAAAAACCAAGATATCGCCTTTTGAGTAAATTAATAATATTTATACAATTTTGTCCTTTTTTTTTTGTGATTGGGATTTCAAGACAAGGTTTTCAAGATTGTATTCGATATATGTTTTTTTAGATCCATACAAATCTCGAATTTCTTGAATACCATTGGATTTGAGGGCTTATAGTAATCGAGGATTCGACCGTTCTAAATAGTTTAAGTGTATTTCTGTGAACTCAGTATAGGCCTAACTGTAGTTTGTAGTTTTCTTTAGCTCTAATCTTACTGTAATAGAAAGAGAGAAAGCGATAGAGCTAAAATCGTGCTAGCGAGTTTAACTGACTGATGGTCGTGTGGTTAGAATCCTCGGCCATATGCGAGGTGTTTGACGGAAAAGGTTCCATTTTAGAAAATTATAGTTTAAAAAAAAAAATAATTCCAGCCATTTAAATGATTTCCAAATTAAGCAATAACTTTTTTTTTCCACACTCACTCATCGAATACAGCGCCCATGGTGGTTGAATGTGTCCCTAACGTTAAGTCTGCTGTTAGA
This sequence comes from Timema bartmani, assembly GCA_902151455.1. Classification (NCBI taxonomy): domain Eukaryota; kingdom Metazoa; phylum Arthropoda; class Insecta; order Phasmatodea; family Timematidae; genus Timema; species Timema bartmani. The sequence continues at coordinate 24,772 of CABFWB010005577.1, read as the reverse complement.
CCGGATATGTCCCTACTTCAATATTATCATCAAAGGCCGGATTTTAATGACATATCTATTTTTTTGGTACAGCTCAGACAATGCTCAATGTGTACATAAATTCTGTTCATGATCGATCATTTGATTGCCAAAATATTGTTTATAAATAATTTTTGGGGTCTTTTTTTTCAGCATAGTATTTTATTTGTTTGTACCCTTTTGGGGTAAAATTATGAGAGTTTTGAATACTTTTTTAGACATTTTTGAATAAGTTTTGAGCATTTATGTTGAATACTCTACGTAGCATATATTTTTAAATACAGTACTATTTATATTTTATAAATGAATAAATAATGAAATATGTTTTTAACAAACAATAATGTCTGAGGGAGAAAATAATGTATAAAATTAACTGGAAACTCTTTGAATGCATGGTAATACAATACACACGTATGGTAAGACACTGCAACCAAACTGAAGAGGGTTGCGTTAGAAGGGATAGATTTTTTTTATCTGAATCTGAAATTTTTAAATCAATATTGTATTTAGCAGAATAGAACGGTTTATTTGTTTAAGGCTTTTCAGTGGCTATACATTTTTTCTTTTCAATTTTGTAAAATTTTTGAGAGATTTGCTCATGTACCTTTATAACGAGTTTTTATTTAAACCTTTAGAATATATATATTTTTTTAATTTGAAGTAATTTTTAAGAAATTTATGTTTTACGATCATTTTTAGGTAATCAAAATCTGGGCCCTGAGTAACATACATTTTTTTTAGAATAAATACCTAAGCCCCGGAATTAGAAGATAATAAAATGTTACTGATAAATTTTAATTTCTTATTGTCCTTATTTGTGTGGGTTTTATTTTCAGTGTATCATATAAAAGATGGTTAAAATCATTTTAAGACTAGCTCGAATATTTGCTAGCAAATTACCCATTCCTTTCCACTCTTTCCTTGACACATTATTTGATAGTTTTATGTACAAGTCAAATTTTCATAGAAAGGGCCTTATCTTAGAGCTAGAAACGCTATTAGCCTATATCTTCCTTCACATATTCATACGTCAAGTCATGTGATCTGCAACTGTCACTTTTGACAGATACCTATAAAATAACACTAATAATATTGTAAATGGTTATCAATGTTGGCTGCAAAACTAGTACTTATACCAAAATCTTATTTTAGTTTGGATGAAATCCTGAGGGTTGGTTAAAAAAAATGTTGGCTCAAACGGTCCCGAGGGATTTGAGGTTCATAAAATCACCAGTTTTTTTTTTAGCACCACGTCATACTATCTGTTCAGGTTACACGCATATTTGATTTATTACTCTAACGGAGTAAGGGGGAGAAAGAAACCATTTTATAGGTAATGTTCCCACATTTGCGTGGAAGGAGAGTGGGAAACAATTTAGGAGAAAGCACCCTCACCAACTGGAATTCGAACCCCGATCTTTCCCTTATCAGCAGTCCTGTCTAGCACGAAAGTAACGCCTTAAACTAGTGGTTCTCAAGCTATTTCATCTCACGGAACCTTATAAAAAGCTACGAAGCCTATTGAAGAACCCCATATGTTCATGTGTCACCCCCTTTCCCGTTATATTATTATTATTAACACCGCGTCTTACTACCCGTTCGGGTTATACGCACTTACGCTAATGTGTAATGGTAGGTTGATTGTGAGATGAAATGGAGGACCTACAGTTTAACGTGGGATCCGAACCACGGTGGAGGCTTGGCATTCCACACATTCACAAGTTGTGATTAATACACGTCTTGTCAGAGGTGAAGGAAGGGTTTGGCAATCAGATGAATCTGTGCCGGGACCGAGGATTGAACCCCGGACCCTCAGCACAGAAGTCTGACACCTTACTCCTAGACCATCAGGCCACCGCTTTACCTCTATAACTCTACTACAAGTGTTTTAGCTTTAACTAAAAAATAGCTTATACATAATGAGCTTATGTTATGAATCAAATTTATTTCTTAGATTTATGTTATATTATTTTTCCCCTGCACAGTATTATGTAACTTCAAGATACAGGCCTACTGTTACTTTTCCACTTTTTAATACTTTTTTTTTTAGATTTTAGTAATGTTAAAAGTAATTTCATTTTTTTCGTCACGGTATTAAATTGAATATGCTGCTTTTGAGATGAATTTTTAGCAAACAAATCTAGAAGCATTAATCATGTTTTTACCGCCATTACGCATAATTTTCTCACAGAACCACTGACACCCTTGAGAACCACCGCCTTCGAACATTCGGCCACTGAAGCGGGTCAGCCGTTTTCAGGTGAGCATGAATCACACATGGCCTATGTATTTAAAAAACAACAATATAGAATATTTGAGAAGATCAGGTGGGCAGACGGGGTGAAAAATGAAGTCCTAAAAAGAATCGGTGAGAAGAGAACCATTTTGGATGCGATTCTTCGGTACAAATAAAAACTGGATAAAACACATCCTCAGGAGGAAATGTCTCAGCCACGACGTCATAGAAGGCAAGGTTGAAGGAAAGAGGAGCTTAGGAAGGAGGAGGATTCAAATATTGGATGACTTGAAGGAAAGAATAACATTTTGGATGCTGAAGGAGAAGGCCGAGGACAGGGTGCATTGGCGGTCTAAGTTCACTGACAAAAGAAATGGACCTGTCGTAAGACAGAATAGCCAATAATAATAATAATAATTATTATAATAGAGAGTATTATAGCCATGATATTCTCAGACTGTACTGTATCCGGAGAGCGCTATCCATCTCTGAACAAATGAGTCTGTACCCCGCCTGCCAAGTGATTCTGATGAACGGAGATGTGTATTTTAGGCAGTGCCGAGCGGGTCCCTGCTGATAAGAGAGAATAGATAACCTAACCAATGATAAGCTGGTTCAATGACACATGGTGATAGCGCCTGCCAGACTATGGCGCAAAGATGGTTACTAAACGAGTAAACGTCCTTCAACAAAACTAAATATTATCACATTAAAATAACAGCCTAAAGCAGGATTCTGGTAGTATAATAGTAACTTTAAGAAACATAACATTAAATATTTTTGGCCCACTTCGTTGGCCGCTGTGTCTAACATGCTACTCGTGTTATACTGAATGATGGTGATATTTATGTTCAAATCTCTGTCGGGTGTATTGAAGGGGGTTATTCCCAAATGGTCTTCCATTTTTCAGCCACGCAAATGCGGGTACACTTTATCTAAATATAACCTTCCTTACCCCTAAAAAACCATTAGCGTAATTAGTATGTAAGCGTATAGCTCGAACGGGTAGTAAGACGCGGTGCTAAAAATTGATCACTATTTACATACGAAGCGAAGATAATGTTATTGTTGTTAATTACATAATACTTTTAACCATCGTTAAATTACCTATCAATTAGGAACATCTAAAGAGAAAGGTTAAAGAAAAACACAAAGCACATGATAATATATTATGATGACATATTTAAATTTATCCAAGTTTATGTCAAATATATAAAAATAAATTCTTATTTATAATGAAAACTAGATTCAAGGTACCCCATGCAATTTTTGTTGTGTTATTGGTATTGATAATATCTATATAAAAAAAGGACAGCTACAGATAACATGACCTGATGTATGAATATATTAAAATATTTTAGTAGCTACCAGATACTGTTATTCCTACCGAAATCAGGGTGTTAGTTATCCATTTCAAACAAATTCGTTGGTAATTTAAAAAAAATTCGACTAAAATTAATCTTTCATCAGTCAGCTACCCTTAAATTAAGGTCTAGGGTCAAAATAAAAAAAAAGTCCCAAGATATATTCATGTAACATCTCAAGTTTGAACAACACCCATTAAAGCTGCAATCGGGTTCTAGGAATTTTTTTATTTTTTAAAGATTTATTTTTTAATTTTTTAATTTATTTTTTTAGATTTTTTGCATATCAGAACATGTAACCTCAAAATTTCACTCCCCCACCACCACC
>CABFWB010005577.1:0-19810 GCA_902151455.1 Timema bartmani | reverse complement strand
TGATATCATTCACGTGTTAAAAATATGCAATACTTTTTTTTTTTACCGTTGAATGACCTAACATGGTGATTTTTTTTTCAACTAATGGTGTGCACGCAGCAATACTTTGCTAATTTTAATAATTGATCTTGATAATTGATTCATTACTGTTTCCAGTCTGTGACGTGGGTCACTTTTTTATTCAAGCCATATATTTTCCACTACCGGCTTGCTTGGCCTGTCGTAGCTTCTTCATATGCCTTATTATATAACTTAAGACTATAGGACGGGCACAACATCCAGTTCCCGGTCGTTAATTTATTAATGCGAAAGGGTAAACCCATATTTTCATAAATTTTCAGCCATCCGGGAATCGAACCCGGGACCCTTAGCCCAGTATACAGACACGCTACCTCTACCGACTGAGTTAAGGACAACATAAAAATGACCGATTTTAAATAACCAAAATTCAGTTTATTATGTTGGATTAGGCAATAGTAGCATAGTAAGGTAGCTAAGCTAAACTCCAGGAACCCAGTCCTCACGAATGTAATTATATTCGTGTTCTCCACATTGGTTGATATTTGTTACTGGACCCATTAGACCATAGACCGCGCTTATACTACACCTTTATATCAAAGTATTATTATTATTATTATTATTATTATTGTTATTATTATTATTAGCACCGTGTCTTACTATCCGTTCGGGTTATACGCACTTACGCTAATGTGTAATGGTAGGATGATTGTGAGGTGAAATGGAGGACCTACAGTTTAACGTGGGATCCGAACCACGGCGGAGGCTTGGCATTCCACACATTCATAAGTAGTGATTAATACACGTCTTGCCAGAGGTGAAGGAAGGGTTTGGCAATCGGATAAATCTGTGCCGGGACCGAGGATTGAACCCCGGACCACCAACACAGAAGTCCTACACCTTACTCCTAGACCGCCAGGTCACCTACCAAGTATTGTGTTATTTAAAAACATGAGAAAATGTATGAATTTTAATTTGGACAGAACATTTTAGTAAAATAATGGATCCAAATAGAGAGATTGTATTAATTATTAATTTCGCCCAAGAGCCACAGTTATTTAAAAATCATTTTAATAATTTTACGACCCGCTTCGGTGGCCGCGTGATCTAACGCGCTACTCTCTTGTTGGACTAGACTGCCGAAGACGGGGGAGATCAGGGTTTGATCCCAGTCGGGTGTACTGAGGTTTTCCCTAAATGGTTTTCCACTCTCCTTCCACGCAAATTCGGGTGCATTTTATCTAAATTAAACCTTTGTAGTCCCTAGCGCATTAGTGTAATTTGTGCATAGGTGTATAAGCAAGACGTGGTTTAAAAAAAATAGTTTTAGCCTACGTTGAATGTCACAACCAGTCAAATAAAACACTTTTGCGTCTGTAAACTTCTTTATTTTTTAAAGTTAATTGAAATACCAAAACTGAAATATATAACTGATAGCTTATGAAATTATAATTGAGGGAATGAATAAGAAAAGTACCTAAATATTTTAATGCGTTTATAAGCTAGGCCTTTAAAAAAAGTTTGATAATTATAACTGACCCGCTTCCGTGGCCGTATGGTCTTAGGCGCTACTCTCGCAGTATATTAGACTGCCGATGTTGGGGAGATAAAGGTTCGAATCTCACTCGGGTGTATTGAGGGGGGTTTTTCCAAATGGGTTTTCCACTCTCCCTCCACTCAAATGTGGGTACACTTCCTATATATATAACCTTACTCATCCTAAAAAATGGCGTAATTAATACATAAACGTATAACCCGAACGGGAAGTAATACGCGGTGCTAAAAAAAAATTATGCCTAGTATATTAAAAAAAAAGCAATTTTGAGTGAAACCTATAAACCATAGGAGTTACTAACTCTTAGTTTGGAGGAGGGGGGAGGGAGGGCGCAGGGGGAAACGAACACCACGAATAATATGAAAACGTAAAACTTATAAACCATAGGAGTTACTAACTCTTAGTTTGGTGGAGGGGGGAGGGAGGGCGCAAGGGGAAACAAACACCACGAATAATATGAAAACGTAAAACTCATATAACAAAAGTTAACATAACAGTGTATATATTAAGAGTAAATAACCGAAGCTATATTAATGGTAATTACTTCCGTTAGATATCATATTCTGAAAATTGAAAAATGACACCTGGACACGGGAATCGAACCCAAAGGTCCCGGGTTCGATTCCCGTGTCCAGGTGTCATTTTTCAATTTTCAGAATATATTTAACAGTGTATGCCTATTCGACCAGATTATCGAGGTGGCGAAACACACGTGAATTCCTTTTTTTAGCACCGCGTCTTACCACCCGTTCGGATAATACACCTATGTACTAATTACACTAATATGTTAAGGATTAGGAAAGAGTAAAGTTGAATTTAGGAGGAGGTGTATCCCCATTTGTGTGAAGGGAAAGTGGAAAACCGTTTAGGGGAAAAAAACCACCCTCAGTACACCAGACTGAGATCGAACCCAGATCTACCAGTCATCGGCAGTCTAGTCTATTGTGAAAGTGACGTCTTAGACCGTGCAGACACCGAAGCGGGTCACGTGCATTCCTGTTCCTCCCGCTAAAGAATCCCGTTCTAAAAACTAAATACGATTTTTAAAAAAAATATAAAATCTCTGTATCTGTAGTAGTTAGCAACTTTCCCTCCTGCGAGGAACGAAGCGGCAAATTATGAACTAAAAATAAGCGTTGTCTCGCAGACTTGGCAGCAGCGCTACACATCCCGAAGAGTCAAACTCAAATGATATATCATATTTACCTGCGGTTTCCCTTCGTCGTCGTAACACCTAGTCCTCGTACCCACTTCCGGCACAGACACACCCAGCTCCTGTCCCCTACCACCGCACAGTGACGTCACTAAGAACACGATTAGCACACGCACAGCACTACGACCCGCCATCGTCTCACGCACCACGTGTTTTGACACCCGAGCGAATCGTCCTACACACTCAACACTAACGAACTAGTCCGCTTCCCGCCACCGACTGAGAGATCGAGACTTGTCTTGGCCGCGTTGTGCCGCGTGTTATGATTCTTAAACCCGACACCGTAGCGCCACTGGTGCAACACTGTATTCTTTTATATACTCTCGCAATGGAATAGTATAAAAATAATGCAATCGATATGTTTTATCATAAAACAGGATCTGTGTGTGCGAGTATCTAAATAAGGTTATTGTACGCGAGAAACATGTTTGCTTTGTTTCTTACCATTCATTACAAAAGTTCATGATTATCAAGAATCGACGTACCAATAATACGGACATACCAATATTTAGATAGAAAAAAAATCCTCCCAGTAATTAGCTAAAAGCGACCCGCCTCGGTGGCGTAGTTGACTAACACGCCAGTCGTGTTGAGCTCGACCGCCGAGGACGGGGAGATCGAGGTTCGAATCTCGGTCGGGTGAACTGGGTGTGGTTTTTCCTAAATGGTTTTCCACTCTTCCTCCACGCAAATGCGGGTTCACTTCCTCTAAATTCAACCCTCCCAATTCTTAATCCATTAGCGTAATTAGTACTTGAGCGTATAACCCGAACGGGTAGTAAGACGCGGTGATAAATATTATTATTATTATTATTATTATTATTATTAACTAAAAGCGTATAAAACTAACGGGATTAAAACGTCGTGCTTAACATACTTGAATGCAGACTAAAATACCTTCTTCGCCTTTAGGCCATCTTGATTCTTGGTTCAATTAGATTCCTGGACCTATTCCATTCCTACTCATTAGAAATATTCCCAAAAACATAAAATAGTTTGTTTTAACTAGATTAGCCATCCCAACTTGACCGAACATTTTATTTGTTAGTGCATGAAAAGTTAGAATTTGTTAGGATGGAATAGTTTGTTTAAAGAGTCTTGTCGATGTGTGATAGAATTTGTTTCGTGTTAATTCACTAGAATACGTTCAAGATGTTATCATAAAAGATNCGCTGTAGATCGAGTTAAGAATCTCGGTCGGTTGTAGGCCTACGAAAGGTGGTTTCTCCAAAATGCTTTTCCACTTCCCTCCACGCAAATTGCTGGTACACTTTCCCTAAATTAACCTTCATTATCCTTAAAACCATTTGCGTAATTAGTATATAAAATTATTAACCGAACGGGTAGCAAAATGCGGTGCTTAAAAAAGTATTAGTACTAACCTTAACTTGTTAACATTATGTGGATTGATATTTACTTGAGTTCTGATTCCTAGGTAATCCAGTCCCTGTTAGACGCAAAATTATTCTAGGTTACTACTTTAATTATTAAGATTTAATACTAGAAAACTTAAACAGGCGTCCCAAACTCTCTACCCCCTACCAGAAATTTTAATAAAAATTCCAAATATACTAAATGATGGGGTTTTTTTCTGAAGTTTAAAAAGTAGTTTTTTCTAAAAAATGTATTAATTTTTTTAAGATTCGTACTGCTATGGCAAATATAACCTAAAAAATTTCATCAGGTCAACAAATTGTAGGGGGAAAGGATGTTTTTTTAAAATCTTAAAATCAAAATATTGAAATTCCAACTTGTCAGTGTGGAATTAAATGCTTACCAAGTGTTGGAAAATGATGTTATTTTAGGATACGGTATTTGGAGAAAGGCTCTGACAGGGAAGGAATAATGAAAACGTGTTTTTTTTTAAATAAAAAATTTCATATTATTTTTAAATTTCATACATTTTTGCCGTCCCCCCTAAAACTTGCCACCCTTTCCAAATACAGGTGTTGCGCCGTCGGTAAAGCCGAGAAAATCTACAAGCAATTTAATCTTACTATTGGTATTTCGTACTCTTGGTGTGTCGCTTGTGAAGTGTTATGCCTTTTTGTAGTTTTATGTAACAAATACAAGTTTATGATAGTCCCGAAAAGCGTGCTACAGGATTTCCCAAATAAAGTCGGCACCAAACTCACAGTATTACAAAGTTTCTTTTCAAAATTTGCGCCACCAGCCGCTGTGCCACTCGCCGATTAAACGTTTATTTAATGAAACTACTGTTGGCGTACATTTCAAACACACGATTGGAAATACCGCACGTTTGGGGCCGGTTTTATTTGGGACATTCTGTATTATCGTATACGGATTTAAATCAAGCTTGCTACATACTGTGCAATAATATTTCCGATTTATATAATTTAATATTTATCTGAGTCAGAATTACTGTATAATGAGTGTTCCATCTTTTTTTTTTAGTAAGAAAATCTATTGTGCGATATTTTCAACAGAGTAAATAATTTAATTAAGAGTATTAAAATCCCCGAGGACCAGTTTTATTGTTTAGAACAAAGGAGTTAGAAATGTTATGTGGGTTAAGAGTTCTCTGTTGAAAAGTTTACCTTTAATTAATTTTTTTAGCACCGCGTTTTACTACCCGTTCGGGCTATAAGCTTATGTACTAACTACGCTAATAATTTTAGATGTAAGAAAGGTTATATTTAGAGGAAGTGTACCCGCAATGGCGTAGAAGGAGAGTGGAAAACCATCTTAGAAAACCAATCTCAGTACACGTAACCGAGATTCGAACCTAGTAATCGGCAGTCCAGCCTATTGCGAGACTAGCACCTTAGAACATGCGGCCACCGAAGTGGGTTTCGAAATTGTTGAGAGATCAAGATCTGATAGGGATTACCTTGATTGGCATTATCTTATATTATGTCCAGGCGACGAGAGCGACTTCCTTAAACGCTCCCACACGTAATACATAAAAAAAAAGATCGACTAAACGTAATTAGTGATTAGCTCTAGATCCCTACATTGTAGTTAACAGATTAGTTGAGTGCATAATAAACAGGGTCCATATTTTGATGACGTGTATTCTTTTTTTCTTTTTGTACATCTTAGACAATGCTCATTTATACATTCTAGTCATCATACCCTCGTGGTCATTTTTTTGTTGTCATTTTGGACTTAAGGTCTGGGTTTTGCGTCCTTTTTGGGTAATTTTTAGTCACTTATGAGTAGTTTTGAGGCATTTTTGAGTAAGTTTTAGGTATTTATGTTGATTAAGTATATTATTACATACTTTTAATATTTTATAGGAGAATAAATCCTCACACATAAATGTTTTAGAGCCATAACGATAAACCATATTATCTTTATCCTTCCCCTATCTAACGCTTACCTACCCTATTCCATTTGTAATGGCATAGCTAAGAGATGGATGTAGCGTGGGGATAGTTATGGTTTATCGTCATGGCTCTTAAATCAGTAATCACACAGCTACCGGAATGAGAAGATAGTGTAGGCCATGAACTTTGTGTCCTCTTTGCTTGTTTGGTTGTAAAATACACATTCCTGATGAGGCGTTACAACTAGTCTGGAGAGGGTTGCGTTGGGAAGGAGTAACTTTTACTTCTGAGACAGATATTTGTAAATAATATTAATACTTATCAAGCATAAGACAATGAGTTTAGTTTTTTAAAGGCTTTACATTGCATATTATATGTGTTTTAGTTTCCATTAGTAAAGTGAATGTTTGATTTACTTGTGTGTATTGATTAAGAGTTTTTGTAAAATGTTAAGGTCTTTTTTTATAAATTTAAAATAATGTTTTAAAATGTTTAGGTCATTTCATAAGTGATTCTTTTTTTTAATAATTTTTAACTCATGAAAGTTTGGGGCCATGTTACAAAATAATGTTTTGAAAGAAAGTGAGTGTAGGCCTAGATCATAGAGTTGAAAAATAGGAATTGAAATATTGCACCAAGTAACGTAAGCTACACCCACTTCGGTGGCCACATGGTCTAAGGCACTACTCTCACAGTAGACTAGACTAGCGATGACGAGGAGATCCAAGTTCGAATCTCAGTCGGGTGTACTGAAGGTTTTTTTTCCCTAAATTGTTTTCCACTCTCCCTCCGCACAAATGCGGATACACCTCCTCTACATATAATGTCCATCATCCCTAAAACCTTTAGCGTAATTGGTACATTAGCGTATAACCTGAACAGGTAGAAAGACGCGGCGGTAAAAAATAAAGTAAGCCACGGTGGCCCAATTGGACACCTATAATAGGATTGTGGTATGAAGACACCTTTATAAAATACAAATAAATTTTATTTGCGGTCAGCATTGATAACATTTTACTATATTATTAGTGTTATTACATGGGTATTGATAATAGTTATCCAAAGTGACAGCTACATATCAAATGATTTGGCGTATGAATACGTGAAAGTTGATCTAGAAATTTTTATAGCGGTAATATATCCATTCGTAAGAAATTGGGGTATATTATCAAAACAATTATGAAAACAACTACCGCAACGTAATTTTTAGTATTAGCTAATTCTGTGGTTATCTCGTGACAATTTCCTATGGTTATTCCGATACAAGTTTCTCTGTCGAATTAAGTGCGGAGACATCGCCCTTGTGGGGGGACATCAGAATGCGACAGAAGCGAATATCCCCACTGTTGATTGTCTGGACGGGTGTGGGAGGAATCTTAGTTTATCACCCTGCTTCCGGTGCGCGAGCCAGATTACCAGAGGGGTGGGTGGTTCGTTTTGTCGCCGGAAGTGGATGGGAGACTGCGCGCGCACTCGCTATCACCCATCCGAGTCACACAGCTTGGGGCGCGCGGACCACAATCTATAGTCGCGATGTTTCTTAGATCATCCCCTCCCCTTCACCCGAATACAAGACTACCCCGAGAGACTGGACATTACCATTGTTGCCAGCTTAGCTTCCACCCCTCCCCTCCCACCCAACACACCCTACTAGATCTAGTTATGTTTTTAGAGTTAATTTGGTGGCTAAGATAATCTGGTTAGTGGGGTAGTTTTTTTTAGTTTCTCCGTGACCATCCGCTTCTATGGGCTTTAAAAATTTCAAGTCAATCTCTTTTTACGAAGGGCTGTGGACTTACGGAGCTTACGGACCAAGACTCTGTGGACAGATCAGTCTGTTACTGTGGAATCAATCTCTTCTTACGGACTACTGACCTTACGGACCGGGACACTCTGTGGACAGATCAGTCTGTTACTGTGGAATCAATATCTTCTTACGGACTACGGACCTTACAGACCGGGACTTAGTGGACAGAGTAATCTGTTACTGTGAAGTCGATCATTTATACAGGAATTTTGTGGACAAAGCAATCTGTTACTATCCGCTTTTCGGTGGCAACATGGTCTAAGGTGCCACTCTCACAATAGACTAGACTGCTGACGACCCCAGCCCCCAGACTAAGTGGTTTGATCCCATTTGGGTGTATTGAGGATAGTTGTCCTAAAAGGTTACCCAATCTTTCTCCAAGCAAATGCGGGTACAATTCCCCCAAAATCAAACTTTTTATCTCTGGCCCATTAACGTAATTAATAGAAAAGCGCATAGCCTGAATGGGTATTAAGACACGGTGCCAAAAAAAATTGTTACTGTGACGATGAGCTCTACGGACCAAGGACCTCCCGGATACGGAGTAAGTAGAGGAGCCTAGCTTGTAAGTCGAGCTAAAGATTTCAAAACTGAGCGCTTATAATATAGAATGTCCCTAAAGTCACTATTTATTTGATGAAACAAGATTTTTTTTTTCAAAATTACATGATTATTATTATGCACGTCCGGATTCAATGGAGGATGACAAGGACTAATGCCTCAAGACCTCTACAAATCAAGCACAAATTAAGGCCTCCAGAAATAAAGGCCTCAACAAATTGCTGCAATAACAAAATATTATCTTTTGGCCAATTTTATAAAAATCAACTTAGGTCATTTTTGAACAGAAAATATATGAATATATATATATATATATATATTTTAGTTTACATAACAACCATCACAATTAATGTAAACTATCTGTGGACTATTAGCAGTTTTCAATATTTAACATCAAAACGCATTCTTATATTATGTCTTACAAGTCTTACCTTTTCTTTCCCACAACCTCCACAGCCATCTTGACAAATCGCCCACAAGGGGTAGTGACTGACACTGTGATAGTAGTTGCAACAGTGTTATTTATTTATTTATTCAAGGTATTTAACGTGGACTTTTTGAACCGACTGATAATATCAGTACACGACTTATAAACTAACTTAAATCTAGAACAGACACAACACCCAGCCCGCCAGCCCCTAATTTATCACTGGGAAAGGGGAAACCCACATTTAACCATTTATACATTTTTCGGTCATGCCAGGAAACGAACCCAGGACCTTTAGTTCAATAGACAAACAGGTTACCGACTAAGCTCAAGTGTTGGACCTTTAGGTCTTAGTGATCATCCTAATGTGGATTTTTTTTTTTTAATTTTCAGAGTGGAGGAGATTCCATCTTTTAAACTATGTCTATGTATAGGGTTATAGAAAATAGTTTTGTGTTAATTCCAGTAAACACCAAACTCGTGTACCGTTAAATGTTTTATCAATTCGTGACATGAGAACAATATCTGAATATCTCAGCTACTTGAGCAGCCCCCTTAAAAAAGAGTTTTTAAACTAATCTTATTTCCCCATATAGATTGGGACTTTAGGGACAGATTATACATTTATATATTAGATTGAACTGTTGCCCTTAAAGGAAGGCTCGCATCAACAGGGAATGATTACGATTTATCTGTGTACGAAGTTCGGTGGAAATAAGTAGATCAAAAGTCCAACTTTTTTTTTTCGTGCCAGAGGTCAAATTCTATTGAAACATTTTGACGATCAAAATTTGATAAGAAGTGGTTAGGGGATAGGTATGATTTAGATGAAAATGTACTTGCTTTTGCATTAAGGAAGAGTAGGAAAAACTTTTTAAGGCCGGCCTGAATTAAAACTCCCCGACATCCTCGTCACCTGAAAACGAGACTAGAAGTTTTTGACGTTTAGTCCGTGGGGCTTACCAGTGCAGGTGGTTGATAGGTTGAATATACTCCGGGACAGCCTTTTTAATCTTTCTAACAGCTATCTACAGCTAACTGATCGAGAGACACAGGATATGGTGGATGAATTTTAATAAAATGAACCAGAATTCTCTTGGAGATATGGTGATAAGTTTTCAATTGATATATAAACCCTCAGCAAGGGCGTTGGAAACTATTTTTTTCTAGGGGCTGGGGCGTCCACTAGAAAATTTGATTATACCTTTACCTTCTTCGGTGGTTACATGGTCTATGACCGCACTCTCGCAATATACTAGACGGCCGATGACAGGGATATCGTGGTTCAAATCTCGTTCGGATATATGAGGGTGGTTTTTTCTACTCTTACTTAATGCAAATGCGGGTACACTTCCTCTAAACATAACCTTATTCATCCCCAATTCATTAGCGTAATTAGTACATATGTGTATAGCCTGAACAGCTAGTAGCACGCGGAGCTAAAAAAAAAACACAACTATACCTTTCGTCAGTAACATTTTTGTACGTATATGTGAGGCCTTCACCCAAAAGGGGTTAGATCAAATTCCAAGGGGATCCGGAAACCCCTAAGCCACCCATTTCCACCTAAGACCTTGTCTCCTACCTTCCGCATGGGGGTCGAACCGTGACTGTCACGGACAAAATTGTCTCTGGCGGCTGGCTCATAGTGTCTCCTGTTCTAGATGGAAAGTTGTATGAGCGGTGGCCTGCTGTTAGTCGTTCCTACCTTCAAGCCTCAAATCGGGAAGTGGATGTCCAGACCTTCTTCTACGTTTTATCTTATTTTTCTACTAGTCTGTACTTTGTGAACCAAAGGAGGAGGCGTATTGAGGGAGATATCTTCCTTACAGTTGGAGCAGTGGCAGATTCCATTAGATGCGTCCGGAGTAAGGTCTAGGTTCTGATTGACGGAACAGGGCGTTGATACTTTCCCGTGGACGGAGGGGGTTTAGCGGGCGAGGGTCTTGAAGAAATCTCATGCGTTGCTAGGGAGATGTTTCTTAGTTTAGATTAGTTTAATAGATTTTATTTGATAATAAACTTAGAGATAAGGAAAGGAATTTACATAAAAAAAGCCACCCCATCGCACATAGAAAGCTTACTATGGTCCTAACACACATGAATGGAATTAGAAAAATAGCCCCCCCTCCATCAGCAATCATACGTAGATAGAGGGTGAACTCATTGTAATAAAACAAATAACCGATCATTCAAAGACTCAATTGATGTGAACGTTGATAATTTGAATAGGTTAAATTTGTCTCGATTAAAATTAATTTTTACAAAATTAAATATTTTACATCCTTGACTTTTTAGAAATATCTATCTTTAAAGACCTGTCTCTTTATATTTAAAAAAAATTACTTTACGGTGATTCATTAAATAGCTAAATACAATATAATATTATACACAAATATAATTTTTATATATAATATGCGGATTATATAACACATAATTTCCAGGTGCACTAAACTTTTACCGGAAATTTAGTAAATATAATCTATGGACAACTTATTAAAATACTTTCACGGTCTCGGTGGATCATATGTTGCAGACGATGTTTTTATCCAGGGATTTTACCAAGGAGCTGCGTTTCTGAACTTTTATATATTTCAGTTGTTTTCTATCTCTAGCAGATGATCGGTTGAATACAATAATTCGAGCCAGTTAGTTGATTCAAGTTTATTTCCACAAACAAATAAGTAAATCCAAAATGGGTTAAGAAGTAACACTATGATGAGAATCATAGCAATATTATTGTTTTTACTTTTAGGGAAAGAGTAAAGGTAAGGACTAATATTATTATTCTCATCATTATTATGATGTGTTTTGTCTTACAGCAGGTCCATTTCTTTTGTCAGTGAACTTAGACCGCCAATGCACCCTGTCCTCTGCCTCCTCCTTCAATTCCCAGAGTTTTCTTCTTTACTTCAAGTCGTCCAATATTTGAATCCTCCTTCTTCCTAAGCTCTTCTTTAGCTCAATCTTTCATCCTATGACGTCATACAGAAGACATTTTCTCCTAAGGATGTGTGTGATCCAGTTTGCTTTGTACTGAATAATCACACCTAAAATAGTTCTCTTCTCACCCACTCTTCTTAGGATTTCTTCATTTGTCACCCTGTCTGTCCACCTGATCTTCTCAAGCCTTCTCAGCACCACATTTCAAATCAATCCAAGTATTTATCTTCCATCGTCCTGAGAGTCCAAGTTTCTGCACCATTCAGCGCGATGCTCCAAATGTAGCATTTCCTCAGTTTCTTCCACAGCACCAAACTCAAAATACTGGTCAGCAGAGACCTCGCTCGTCCTGTTGAAAGTTTCCTTGGCCATAACAATCCTCGACCTAATTTCCTTGGTGCAGTAGACTTCCCAGGTACTCAAATTCCTGGTTTACAATTTTGATTTTTAGCAGTTCTTAATTTTTTTAAAATCACCATTACTTTTGACTTCTCAAAGTTGATCTCCATGCCATATCTTCTCCCTATCTCCACTAGCTGGTCTATCATTTCTTGCAACTCTTATTTTATTTTTAGCCAGTGTGCCGAGCTAATGGATTTTAGCTCGCACAATCATGTGACTTTTTCACCTTTCAAGAGCTCGGCTACGTTTCATGAACCACCCTGCTGTTTGGTCTCCCCTGGACCTAAATATCTATGTGAGTGTGTTTCAAGGTCATCTCCTATAAGCTGCATCTATTTCAAATGCAGTAATTAACCACTTCAAGAAAATGCAATGTTGGGGCGGGCTTCACACGCTTCGTATTGCCTCTCTCTCTCTCTTTGCTATCACTGCGCATGCGCTTACTCCCCCTTGATGACCGCTCTGGCCTGCGCTGTAGCCGTAAGACGTGATTGGCTGATACCTGTTCTACCCTTCCTTTTTTTCTCTCAATCAGGAAGTTGTTTTAATATACCACTCGAGCAGAATAATACACACAACTTATAATAGTTTACGACTGATCGGGTCTTTAACTGTATCTTCTCCACTGCAGCAGTCCTTCTGAGTAGGCCCTGGCCAGAATGGAGTTCGGTGGAGTCATCGCCACAGCTGGATCATCAACACCATCGCTGGAAGTGCTCCACCTGCTCTACCACTGGAGCTACAATCACGCTGCACTCTCACAGCTGATTTCTACGTTCAAGCCGGCCCACACACTGACTGTTTTGTGGCCAGACTGGCTAATACCCGTCTACGTACGGCTTGTATTGTTACTAGCTGGGCACTGTATATTTTACTATGTAATTCCAAATTTATAGTGATGAGTTATGAGAAGGTTAAGCTTCAGCTCAGCTTATTAGGGAGTCATGAAGCGCTTGTTTCCTTCTAAGTCAATCGCCTGGATAGTTTATGTAATTAGAATTGAGCTAGTTCAATGAGCTAATATAGTTTCATGTTGACAAGTATTACTTGTGTTGTTTATCGTGATTAGCGGCTTATCCGCACCAGTTAAAGTTATGTTATAATTATGTTTATAGACAGCCGTCAGTATGGATAATTGGCTAATTAACGTTAGATTGGTTGTTTGGCAATGTTCTCTGTATTATTAGAAAGGGAACGTCCCGAATCACTACTGGGGAGTGGCAGATATGTTTTGATGACCTAATTAAGTCTATTGGCCTTGGTTATGTTGTCTTGTAATCAATTAATTTGGGATCCTGTATTTTACTACTTATTGATGGCTCTGCCCTTGGGCGGCCTTTAGATCGCTCAAGTAAGTTTATTTGAAGCCCTGTAGACGGCTTCCTTATGTCGAGCTCCTGTTGTAGTTGGACTTGTTGGTTACACCTTGTAGTCAAGTTTTGTTCGTGAGTGTGGCCACTATAGCTCTAGGCTGTATCTGTGTTGCCCTAACTGGGGCTAATTATCCCCGTATTTGAGGGACTTGGCTAGCACCTCCTCATTGGGACTGTGATGTTAGCTCACTATAAGTTGCCTTAGAAAGAGCGTTTAGTTATTTAATTGCTAGATGCCTAAGTAGCATGGCTTCTTAAGAGTCTAAGTGAGCATAAGCTAATGGGTTAAGGATTATGTGCATTGGGGTACAGACATTTAATCGTACGATCTCTTCCTTAGGGTCAGTTCAAGGGATTTCCTTGAATGTTTAAATAATAGACCCACCGCAGTCCAGTTTGTTGCGGTTGGCGAGTTGTAGGGATTGTCTTCTTGTGAGCTATTAGGATCCTGGATATAGATTCCAAACTGTAACTTGCTTTAGTTAACTACGGTTACCTCATTAGCCTGTGCTTACGGGGCTCATTATACTGGATGTTTTGTTTTCAGTTTATTAACTATTTGTCTATCTACTTGTGTGATTCTATACTCTACAATCAAAATATATTTATACGAGAAGAGAACGGAAACCAAATGAACTAACTACCTCTTATGTCTCCTACTGTACTCTGTTTAAATGACTCTTTAATAAAACTCTGTAATCATTGTAATTCTTTCTTTATGTGTTTGTTACCTTCTCTAAACCTTTAGAGAGGGTACATCAGCAATGCTAGAGACGCCTCCTATCCAGAAATTGCCATACCCCTCTAGGACTTCCCTGACCAGCCACTCTCCATACAATTTGAACAGACTGTGTGACAAACAGCATCCCTACCTCACTCCTCTTCATATCGCTACGCTGTTGGTCTCTCTGTCATTCAACCTCACCTTCACTTGTCCCAGGTACAGGTTTGCAATCAGCCTTCTGTCTCTCCAGTTGATGCAAATCTTCTTGAGTATTTCCATCCGTTTTTTTTTTTTCCACTTCACTATATCGAACGCCTTTTTCCAGTCACTGAAACCAATGTAGTCTACTTCATTGACTTACAGCACTCTTTATGAAATTATTCTCATAATCCCGATGGCATCTTTGGCTCTTTTACCTTTTCTGAATTCAAATCGGTCTTCTTCCAAACGCACTTTATCTTTTATGTTTCATTTATTGCCTCCTCCACTTCACTCTTTAAAATGATGTACATTACCGTAATGTTATATGAACTTAAAAAAAACCTCCGGTCATCATTTTAATGTAGTGTTTTGAAATAATTTCCTTTATAAAGAAAACTACATTTAGCTTAGTAAAAGAGTCACCGCTTGGATATCATCGTAATGCTAAGCTCGACACCGGCCACCCCGGTAAAGACGGACTCCGAAGCACGTGATAGTTTCGACATCGACTCTCTCAAGATCCTTGAATTTAATTGGCCAAACGTTTAGGCCCTACAAATATTTTGCAGCGACAGGAAAAGAGGAAATCCTTTTTTTTTTCCCCATCATGTCTTAGTACTCGTTCTGTAGATTGCTTCCACCTACTCACTGGAGCTTAATATCAATTCTATGTATTATTAACTCCAAAAATTATAACATACATACCCTCTTATCAGTTTAAACAAATTAATATAATCACTTTCTTAATCATAGTGATATTTTCAATTTATATTTTAATTTTACTATACATATTTATTGTTCCTCTTGTATTTTTTTTCTATGTCTAAGTTAAAAGTCTTGTACCCTTAGCAATGATGTCGTAGATCGCCCGGGTAAGTTTGTTTTTATTTAGTCAGAGGAACGGTCGTTCAATGGATTTCCATCCACGTGTAGGAAAATCACAGTCCTGTGTTAGGATGAGCCATATTTATAACATATTATACAATTATTAAGCTACTTAGAAAATGTCTGACTAACTCGTTCATAGAAAATCTACGGTAATTTATCACATATACATTAAATGTCTTACCTAAATTAATCTTTCAAAGACACGATTTTTTTCTTTGTAAAGAATATGAACACCTAATTTTATTACTTGGCGCGTTTTATTAGCCATTCGAGTTCTACGCCTATGAACTAATTTCTCTAATGCGTTGGGGGATTAGGACAAAAAGGTTGAATTTAAAGGAAGTTGAAAACCAATCAGGGAAAACCACCCTCAGTGCAACCGACCGGGATCGAACCCTAATCTCACCGTCATCGGCAGCAAGTCTATTGCGATAGTGACGCCTTAGACCATGCGGCCACAGAATCATGGTGATATTTGTTATTGATGATAAATAAATTTAATAATACATTCACGATGTTTCCCATGAGCCAATTAGGCTGCTTCGTTAAATTAGTGTGTTTCTATGTAAAAATTCTATGTTGTAATGTTACCAATAAAATTCTTACAAACCAAACAAACCATGAGCTAATTTATTTAAAATTCAAACTAACTTTTAAATACAAAGAGTTTTTTTTTAAAAAATCTGGTCAATAATAATTATTGAAAAAAGAAAAAGTATTGGATTATATTTTAAGAGTGGTTTGAAATAAAATTGGACTTTTTATGTTGGTAATATTGGGGAGCCCCCCTATACCCCTTTCATTTAAAAGAATACTAGAAAGTCAGGCCTCCACCGTAGTTCGGATCCCACGTTAAACTGTAGGTCCTCCATTTCATCTCACAATCACCCTGCCATTACATATTAGCTTAAGTGCGTATAACCCGAACGGGTAGTAAGACGCGGTGATGATGATGATGATAATAATAATACTAATAATAATAATAATATAAGACTACAATCTTCGAGAGGAGATCCTAGACATTTCAATATAACTGAATATTGTTTAAATATACAGTATTATTAAAGACATTACAATACAGGTTTTATAAATAACATAATGTTCAGCAACCCTAATAATGAAACTTTCATTTCTCACGACCTCTAGCCCTCTTCCATGACCAGTTTAAAGTATTGTTGAAGGCTGTTATTATTAAATAAATTCTACTATATTATCCTCAAACTATTAAATTATAAATATTTATATTCTATTACAAGGACAAGACAGGGATTTTTTTTTCTTGTCAAGAAACCATTTGTATCTGATTGATTAGCAAACGTTTGTCTTAAAATAAATACTGTTGGCGATCTTTCTTAACATTTTTGTTGTTAAAAAAACTCAAAGTATTTATTGAATCTAGTTGAGTTCTTAGTAGTAAATTATTAAAACATCAATAAATATTAACTATTGTTATATAATTTATATAGCTATGAAAAAATTAGACAAGGTCCTTAACAATTTGTATTTTATAAGAAAGGTTTTTGATAATGAAGAAAGAACAAAAATATTAATGCTAAAATTAATTAAAAGACTGCGTGAACACCTTACAAAAAAATATAGAGAATCGATTTACCTAAGAGATATTGTATTTAAAAACTTGGACGACATCTTATATAAACAATTTACAACTAATTTATAACTAAATTAAAAATATCCTAAATGAAACTCGTCTACTACTAAAACGAACCTAACAATTAAGCGCCTTTATATACCAAGCGAGCCAGCGAGACTGATAATGGAACTAGCCTGCAGTGTGTGAATCAGTCGCGAGAGTACGGTACATCGCGCTTCACTCGATTTAATTATTGTACCATCAATAACTGTATAAGTAGGAATGGCCTGTCTGACACCTAGAAAAACTACTAAACCTACTTTCACATATTCATCGTAATATGTCAAGTAATGTAATATTAAACTGTCACTTTTGATATATTGTAGCAATTCTAATAAAATAACACTAATTATAACTATGCGCCAACAATGCACCAATCGTCTGGATGTGTACATTCCAATGATCAACAATAGTGATTATTGCCCATATCCTACTTAAATAGCATGCATTGTAAGGACCAAAAAGGGACATTTTTCTCCGCATCTTTCGGTTGTTATTCTTTATAGTTGTTATATGTTATTTGTCATAAATTTGCATTTTGAAACTTTATTGTTAGCATTTGTATTAATCTTTGTCCATTAAAATTTATGTATTTTGTCTTATAATGAATAAACCAAACTAAAATAAACTAAACCAAACTAACAATGGAAAGTAGATATAAGGCAGCTTACCACTGACAACTGCACTTGAAATACGTCATCTAAGCATTTTCGCTGCACATGGATGATCTCACATCAAGTTCGACAACACTGCGCTGCACTGAGAGACGTGATACTACAAAACACCGTTCAGCAACTCCAAGTCATACATTCATTCATAAACAAAATATTAACACTCGGTTGTAAACAATCAAGGTATTATCTCATATACCTGCCAAATAAAATGGCAAATATATTTATGTTGGTGGAAAAAATTATTTCAAAACTATTCAAAATCAACATAGTGCCATTCACAAAATCGTTTGAAACCGTGAGATTTCCATGGACTATCGAGATATTGATGAAATAATTTTGTTTTCTCGCTACCTTATACTGCGCTCTATTCGGTATATTCCTAAACTATCACAAGTTTCCCCATTTTACGGCTAGATCGAGCGGCACGAAGCAAGCCAGGATAAGGTCCATCTATATGGAATAAGCCATTCGACATTAAATCCTATCATTATTGTTAGTTGAACATTTATTGTACCTGACATAATGTATTGCTGATAGTTATATTTTAAAGTTAAATATACATAAAGTATTAATTATTTTTGCTTAAAGCAAGCTCCGTGTTTGGTTTCTTAAACTAAAGCACTAAAATCAATCAACAATTATAGATTGTCAGTAAACTATCCTTTAACACGATTTTCTCATAAAATCATTATTGTTTTGCTAATCCTATTCAGTTAAAAAAATGTTGATCAGAATTTTTTTATATTCATTTAAACCACTACATTACACTACATTCAATTAATTTTCTTTTGGGAAAAATGATCCTAAATTTTTATGTCTCACGAAACATTCATTTCCCATATACCTACCAATATTAAACATAATATTTTGAACCATTTTCACAAAATTTAAAATTTTCATATGTCAGCCATCAGTAAAATATGCTAAATTATTTGAGAGCTAAGTAAAAATTAAAGAAAAAACACACTTAGGTATAATTTAAAAATCATATATAATCTAAATGCCAAGTTTGAATAAATTCATCAAACCGTTTCGGCTGCCTCAACTGAATTGTAAGACTCACTTTTTTTTGGGGGGCCACACGAAACGTAAATATTAGTCATAATTTCGAAGGCAAAAATTTTTCATTATTATAATAATAATAGTAATGATAATAATTTAGTACAATAATAAAATAATAATTTAATTACTATTTAAAATAGTAAATTCACACATATTTAATCACGCCGTTTCTTTGCGGGGTAGGCAAGAAACTGTGCCTATATCTAGAAAAAAACTCCGTACTTAATCCATAATAAAAAATCAGAAATATTGTCACCATTTAAATAAAACTTAATAAAGTAAAATTATGTAGAACATAAAGCTAAGCATATTAAGGTGGGAGTGTAGGGGATGCATGAAAAGGTAAGAGTTTTTGCAGTATTGCTAGCGAAACATTTTTTTAAACAAAATAATCAAACATTACTCCAGTAGAAACGTTGAGTTTAATTTTCTTCACATGGTGATATCAACAGTTGTTGACTATCTTTCGTGAGGATAACGACATTAGGTAAAACACATTTTAAATGAAGATAAAAAGTTGTCAATAAATTCCAGGATAACCTTGACAGATATTCAAGGACTGTTGAGGTCACCATGTGAAGAAAATTAAACTGTGTTTCCTCTGATAGAGTTATTTAATTTATTTTGGACAGATAAATGTTTTGCTATAGAAACTGCAAAAACACTCCCGTCTTAATGATAGGGATTAGGGAAATTCCTTAAATAACTCTCTGAATAATAAAAAGAGATAGTCATGACTCACGAGCAATGACAAATAGAACAATATATTTTAACTGAACTCTTTTAATTACCTGACAATGGACAAACACAGTTTAGTAATTAAATGTGAATCAATCATACATCAAGATGTAATTAATAGACAATAGAAGATGCGAAATTACCTCATGTCAATAGTTTGCTTTGCATACTGTTTGTTATCAAACATTCAAGGATTCCTGAGATAAGTGTGGGAGAGGGACTGAGAGGGAGTGCTTGACCCCCACTTGTTTTTATTTTTGAGGAAGGCAAATATGACTATCTT
>CABFWB010005576.1:821-43280 GCA_902151455.1 Timema bartmani | reverse complement strand
TATATCAACATATTGAGGACACAAACAGTACCCAGCCCTTGTGTATATCAACATATTGAGGACACAAATGGTACCCAGCCCTTGTGAATATCAACATATTGAGGATACAAACAGTACCCAGCCATTGTGTATATCAACAAATTGAGGACACAAAAAACGATTACATAGAAAACGCATTGTATAAGTGAAACAAAATAATATATATTTTCACAGAAACAAAATGGAAAATAAATGATACGAGACAATCACAAAGTTCTTTCTCATATGATGTATTTTAGCTTGGAATAAAATTTTCAAAATTAAGTTTTCAGTAAATTCAAGTTTTTCTCATAAAAACAAACACATCATCTCTTTAATCACAATAGACAGTCATTTTTTATACATTTTAAACCAAATTGTTCAAACATTTTTAGCAAATTTCAAATTAGAAAAAAATAAGATATTCGTAAAATATGGAAAATTAATTTTTAATTTGTAAAAATAAAATTTTATTCTTGCTTAAAATGAAAAAATATTCCCAGATACCCATTTTGAACTAAATCCTCAAGGGCTCTTCCGAAAAACTTCAAACTTTCTCTAACTTGCCATGATTAAATTATAATTAAAATAATTTATTTTAGAAAAAATAACACACATTGTTGATCATGTAACATTTAGAACAAAATTAATAGAGCTATTTAAAAGAAATCAAATTTTTACAAAAATCAGTAAAGTACTCTAAATTAAAAAACAAAAGCAAAACAAATATATAATTATCTATAAGTAAAGAACCTAACAAATAACCATTTGAACCAAATCGTTAGTAATTTTTTTAAGATATTAACATTTTTAAAAACCAATCATCATCCTTAAGGTGGAATGGAAGGAAACGCGAGAAAAGGCCAGTGTTTTGGCAGTTTTTATAGCAACAATATTTTGGTGAAAGTAAATAAAATATTGCTCCAGTATAAACACAAGAGTTTAATTTTCTTCACATGTTGATATCAACAGTTCCTGGATATCTGTCAAGAGCATGGTGGCATTTGATGACAAACTTTTTCTCTTCATTTAAAAAGTTGTCATTAAAATACAGGACACCCTTGACAGATATGAAATTTCAAGGTCACCATGGAAAGAAAATTAAATTCCATTTTTCTACTGGAGCAATATTTTATTTATTTTGGTCAAAAAAATATTTTGCCATAAAAACTACAAAAACACTAGCTTTTTTTCGCATCCCCTTTCATACCACCTTAAACGAATTTAACACCCGCAAACCAAGTATACAGTTTTCTCATGTCGACCACTCCCCAAACATATATTTTAAACAAAATCGTTAGAGCCATTTTCAACATATTTGGAGTTTTCTAAAATCACTCATCAGTAAAGTAGCGGGTAGAATGAAATAAAGAATAGCTAGAAATTATTCTATTGGAATATAAGTAATATGAGTAATATAGGGTAGTATTGTCTGATATATTACTATCTCGCTATCTTACAGGCAGAGAAAGTATTGTTTTATTAAAAAAAATCAAACTCGAGATTTTGATGAATGTCGGAGTTTCATGACCCTCTTCCCAAATAAAAAAAAGTTGTTTTTGAATTTCCGTCTTTCTGCTCATACCTCTGACTAGAGCCTACACTATTTTACTGGTCGGGCTAAAACTTGGTATCTAGGGTTTTCATAGGGTTGCCCCAAGGAGTTTTTGGAATTGGATATCTAACCCTAAAATTAAGGGTAGTTTACTGAAGAGTGAAAAGAGAAAAATCGATTTTCTCAAAATTGGCTCTAACGATTTTGATTAAATTTCATTTCAAACCATTTATAAATATTCCAAACAAAATGGCTACTCTCAATATTTCGGCAAAATGACTTTAAGGGTTCCGGTCTGATGTATAAATTCTCATTTTTTATCATATATCCGAAACTATTTGAGATATGAAATTACTTATCATTGCAAATATGGATGAATATTAATAATACAAATCTTTTATTTGAAATATATTTTTATAAAACCAATAACTTTCAAGGCTCAAATATATATATTAACTTTTCGAACACTAAAGGTTGTGCGACCGTAAAAAAATCTAACCCAAGATGTTGATGGATGTCGACGTCTCATAACCCCCTTCCCCCAAAAAGTTGTTTTTGTAATGACGTCTGTCTGTGTGTCTGTTTAACCCTAAAATTATGAGTAGTTTAATAAAAAGCGAAAAGAGAAAAAATCTATTTACTCAAAATCGGCTCTAACAATTTTGATTAAAATTCGTATCCAGGCGTTGATTAAAATTATAACTAAAATGGCTTTTTTTCATTTTCCCATAAAAATGACTTTTAGGTTACTTTAGAGAAGCGGAATTTCCGTATCTCCGCAACTATTTGAGAAACTAAATAACTTAGTATTGCAAAATTGTAGTACTATTAAAAATAAAAACCTTTATATGAAATACATTTTTATAAAACCAATAATTTCTGAAATATTGGCAACTATATGAATACAATTTTGTGAGATTTAGTTGAAAAGAGATACTACTTAAATGTTAACGCAATAATTCTCTAATGCCATAGAGTAAGAAATAAGTCTCTCAAAAAGTGTATGTTCTCTTTCCTTCAACCCCTGTTTTTATAACAATAATCAATCTCTATTATATTAGATCCAAGTCCCCTAAGAAATTGTCGAATATTTTAACCTGAAGTCGAAATTTTAATACGAAGTATTGACCCTTGCGGACTTTATATCGATCTTTTTTTTTGTCCAAATATATTAGTGAGGACTTTAATTATTTAAAAAGAAAATTATAAAATTTAAATACGGGAGTCAAACGCAATTTTAGCTCGGGTTTGCTAGTGTATATTAATTCGTTTGATATATATTACGAGTTTTGAGTAGATACCTCCATTTTAAATCTATGGAGTAAGAAAGTCCGTGCGGAGTTCCATAGCATTTATTAATTATGCAACCGTTTCACTAATTCCCTCCCTTTACGATAATTTTTTGTTTTAGTTCATCTGTATGGTTTTTACAATTTTTTACTTCATCAAGAAGTAGCTTAGGTAATTTTCATCAATTTTTTTTCTATTAGCTCCCATGTATTAGCCCCTCATTTTGGGGTTTATAATTTAAATACTTTTATGTTAATAAAAGTAATATTGCGTGTCTGGGCTACATCACTCGTAGCCCAGTTTATGGAAAGATTAGCCAGTAGGCATACTTATGTACCATTGCCCAGTGGATGCGCGAATGTATTAATCGTACATCCTTTCCGTGGAAGGATCTTTCTTTGTCTCTATGAGATGAGATGAGATGAGATGATATGAGATGATGGTGATAGTAAATATGAGGGTGTGGAATCAGTGGAAACACTTAAGACCCTTGGCCCTGCCGAGTTCAAGTCTAAAACCTATTTTGTGGGATGGTGGGTGGGAGGGTGAAAGGCGTGGTATAGCTTCACAACAGACCAAAGTATCCTTCCGCGCAAACAATAACAGATGGATCACGTAAACAGTAGATGGCGCTAGCTACCGAAGAGATCTTGCGAAAAAATCATCCGTTTGGAAATATCAGTTATCTCGAGAACGAGGGAAATTTTAATATAAGTACATTCAAAACCTTTTCTTAGATAATGTAGCAATGTTTAATAGGTGTAACATTTTCTTATTTTTTGTTATGCAGTCAGCAGTTTTCTATTGAAAAATGTCAAAATTATTGATATTTGATCATTATTAAAATTATAGAGCAGGTGTGTGTATAAAAAGTATAACTTAATAAACATGCTTCTATTCTTGAACAAACCATTTTCGAAAAGAAAATTGCAAAACAATAAAAATTCTTGAAGATAATCGATTGTTCCCATGGCTCTGTATCTCCACGCCAAATGAAAAGGGTCAATCGCCTTATACCTAACTTAAGCCTAACTAATCAAACTCTGGTGACCACTGGGGTGATTCCCCTTTGGGGAAAAATACCCAAGATACCAGCTGGTAACTGAGCCCTAGACCCCTAGGTTCGTAGCCAGGTGCACCAACCACTACACCAGGGGCGGTACTTCCATGGTTATCTAGGATGTATTAGTTTTAAAATCTCAGCTCCCCTTTTACCTAACTCTGTGTAGTGATTATTTTAATTGTATATCAAAAGAGTTGTGAGTATGATTCAAAATTGCAGATATATATATATATATATGTATATGTTACTGTTAATTTGATAAATCAGGTTAATATACCTAATCACCGGATTGTATGAATAATAACCAACACTTCTGGTGAATGTGATAAATTGTTTATGTTGTAGTAAAATTATTCACATTAATATGTTATTATGCATGATAACCAGCACCCTCTGGTTTAAATGATACATCACACGTTTGTGGAAGTTTGAACTTGTTGAGTCCCTGTATGAGTCATGCGTGGCTTCTGTTGTGTGTTGAAATTAAGGTCCATCTTGAGTGCGGATGTGTGGTGTTATCTTGATATGGAACATGTTCGCTTAACCTAACCTAGCCTAATATAACCTAACCTAACCTAACCTTCATAATAATATAATTTATCATTTCAGCCATATAGGTTTTGTCGTTATGTAAAATAACCGGTTAAAATGATAAACTGCATGTATTTAATCATACTAAGCACTAATGTCGGTTACTTTGGAAAATAACTGGTCATTATGCATAGCAATAAATTTATTACCTTAAGGGTAAGATATGCACTAATGTAAATCACCCTCTGAATCATTTTTAAGGTGAAAAAATATGATTTCTTTGTTCACTCTTAAGTAAACCACCTTTAATTTTAGGGGTGATATTATAATTTTTCAAAAAAATCTTGGGATACCCTCGTGAAAAGATTAGATGCCAAGTTTCAGCCCAATCAGTAAAATGATTTAGGCTCTGAGCTAATGAACAGGCACTCACAGATAGACAGCGGTATTGCGAAAACTACACTTTTAAATGTATATATCCATCAAAATCTCGAATTAGATTAGTTTGAAGATCACAATACTTCCTTTCTCCTAGGATTAGGGATAAAGTAATAGGCCTAAGCACTAAACGACGAGCCCTTAACGTTTTTCTTAGGCTGAACATGGAAACAACTGGACAGAGGCCTAACAATTTAGTTGATTATTAAATGTATACTAGATTAACATCGAATAAATTGAAAAATGACACCTGGACACGTAAACCGAACCCGAGACCTTTGGATTAGCGCGCCAATGCGTTACCACTGAGCTGTCCAGGTATCGTCCCATGCTCAGGGTTATTCTTCACTCATATTTTAAGTCAGACTCTGTGATGGAGGTGTGGATATCATCGGCTATTAAAAGCTATCATTGATGCCACAGTCACCAGTGAATCAGTCACCAGTGAATCAGTTGTGGCTTTATGCTATCAAAAGTCTCGGGCTCAATTCTCGTGTCCGGGTGTCGTTTTTAAATTTATTCGACTATAATATAGATAAGTCTCTTGTCCGTAGTTAAAATTATTCATCCCCCAAGTTTCGCCTTTCATAATATACCGAATTTTATAGCGTTGCTTTGTTACAGTAGATTAACAGTCTAGTTACATCTGGAGATAGCTAAACCAATAATTAGTCTACAGCTGCCATTTGGCCATTGCTCTGCCAGATTGTGTCATGGTCCTCAGCCAGATCTGTGGCAATATTTAGAAGCTTCTCTTGAGTTCATTGATGATGATGTGGTGTTTGAATATGCTTTCAATTAAAATAATACTTTGACACACCTATGTATTAATTCTATTTCCATCCCAAAAGCTCTGAATCAAACAACACATCCATATACATCCGCACACATTATTTTCCAGAAACGTTCTGAATCTCGCGTTCCTATTAATGTCAACACTCCTTAACCACATTATGTGTACGTATTTAGGGAATTTAATTTAACTTTCATCGTGTAATTTAAGTATGTATTCAAAGTGTATCAATCACAACGGTGGTCACATGTACAACGTGTCAGTCTCGTCTTGTAAATAGAGATAAAAACTCTCCGGGAAATTTTGAATCGTAAAATTTTTGCAGTGGCGACTTGCGGTGGTGTTAAACTGTAGAGATGGCACCTAATACTTTAAAATATAGTATGTTAGACGAGTGGGTTATAAGAAGGAGGTATGGGGGAAGGGGAGGGGTAGTTAGGAAGCATGGTGGACAAGGGGGGGGGAACTAATGTCAGGCTAACCTTAAAATTATTCTAATTATTGTATTAGTAATAAATAAGTGAAGTAAGATTTATTAACATAACGGGTCTACAAAGTTTTGCATTCATGTGTTTCTTCACTTCCTTTTTTTTTAGCACCGCGTCTTTCTAATGTTCGGGTAATACGACTATGCACTAATTACGCTAATGTGTTAGGGATGAGAAAGGTTGAATTTAGAGGAATTGCACCCGTGAGAGTGTAAACTATTTAGGGAATAGTGCAACCGACTGGTATCGAGCACCGATCTCCCTATCATCGGCAGTCTAGTTTATTGCGAGAGTAGCGCATTAGACCGTGCGGCCACCGAAGCTCGTTTGATGACGTTTCTCGTGATAACGCCCTCAGGAGAAACTAATCTTAAGTACAAACGTTGACATTTGGGATATCTATATCTCGACTACATTATAGTTCCATTTAATCAGTTTAAATTATTTTACAGAAATAATAATTGAAAATTTTCCGGAAAAAATATAGGAAACATTTTCCCTATCACATCTCTACTTGTAAATTTTGCTGGTGGTTGGGAAGTTAATGTCTAAATCCCGGCTGGTTGCATTGAGGTGTTTCTCCTCTAGATGGCTCGCCACTCTTAATCCACGCAAATGAGGGAACATTTCCTTTAAATTATACCTTCCTCACTCTTTACCTTAGTAGTGTAAAAATGTGGATAGCCCAGGCTGCTAATAAGACACATATTACGTAGAGTATGCTTGAAACATTTAAACTGAAATAAGCCACCATTATAATTATGGTATCAAAGTTCAAATCATTTTCTGTAGTCAAACACTTTTCGGGTAAAACTTAAAATTTAAGTCACTTCTCATGTAAATTGAATATAAAGATTTACACAGAAATATTTCATTAATTAAAATGTTTGAAATATTTGTTTGGAAATATTTCTATAGCCTTTCTAATCTTGAATTTGATTCAAATAACAACACATAATATCTAATAATCGCAGTAACTTTGTCTATCTTTTTATGTGTTTTAGATTCCAGGAATTCCTAGTTTAAAACCCGGATAAATAAGAAGACAATTAATTCCCTTGGCTCTTCCTGCAACATAGTGCAACCGACTGGTATCGAGCACCGATCTCCCTATCATCGGCAGTCTAGTTTATTGCGAGAGTAGCGCATTAGACCGTGCGGCCACCGAAGCTCGTTTGATGACGTTTCTCGTGATAACGCCCTCAGGAGAAACTAATCTTAAGTACAAACGTTGACATTTGGGATATCTATATCTCGACTACATTATAGTTCCATTTAATCAGTTTAAATTATTTTACAGAAATAATAATTGAAAATTTTCCGGAAAAAATATAGGAAACATTTTCCCTATCACATCTCTACTTGTAAATTTTGCTGGTGGTTGGGAAGTTAATGTCTAAATCCCGGCTGGTTGCATTGAGGTGTTTCTCCTCTAGATGGCTCGCCACTCTTAATCCACGCAAATGAGGGAACATTTCCTTTAAATTATACCTTCCTCACTCTTTACCTTAGTAGTGTAAAAATGTGGATAGCCCAGGCTGCTAATAAGACACATATTACGTAGAGTATGCTTGAAACATTTAAACTGAAATAAGCCACCATTATAATTATGGTATCAAAGTTCAAATCATTTTCTGTAGTCAAACACTTTTCGGGTAAAACTTAAAATTTAAGTCACTTCTCATGTAAATTGAATATAAAGATTTACACAGAAATATTTCATTAATTAAAATGTTTGAAATATTTGTTTGGAAATATTTCTATAGCCTTTCTAATCTTGAATTTGATTCAAATAACAACACATAATATCTAATAATCGCAGTAACTTTGTCTATCTTTTTATGTGTTTTAGATTCCAGGAATTCCTAGTTTAAAACCCGGATAAATAAGAAGACAATTAATTCCCTTGGCTCTTCCTGCAACAGGGCGTAGAGAGCTGCAAAATGTGAAGGGGGAAATGGTGAAATACTTTTTGCTAATTAATCACGGGATGAATACTTGTTTTAACTGTATTTAAAAATAAAGGGGAAATTCATCGCGTTTTCTAAACCATTCAAATATATTCTGTTTCTATTGAAAATTAATAGTTTGTGCAACAAATGGTTATTTAAATATTAAAATGTAGCAGTCATTTCAGTTGTTCTGTAGGCCCTACGGCTTACTACCCATCTGAGATATAAACATTCTTCTATTAATGATATAGGTATAAGGAAGGTAAATACTATTAGTGCAACTAGTACATTATACTGCCTGCTTTGGTGACCACATGGTCTAAGGCATCACTCACGTGTGACAGGGAGATTGGGGTTCAAATCCCGGTCGGGTGTACTGAGGATGGTTTTTCCTAAAGGATTTTCCACTCTCCCTCCACACAAATGCAAGTACACTTCCTATAAATATAACATTTCTCATCCCTAAAACTACTACCGTAATTAGTACATAAGCGTATAACCTGAACAGGTAATAAGACAAATATAGAGGCCTATAATATCGTACATCACATGGAAAAGTGACACAAGTGACGAGATAGCAATTTTGATATGATACCCCTAGATTCTAGAAGATGCACAGAATTATATTCCCCAACGGGGTAAAGGGACACATTTTCATGTCTAATAGTAACCGCTAGAGAGAAGTTGTGTCACTGTTCTGGTTGGCAGGTGACAATGAAACAGTGTCACTTCTGAGTACATATTGCAATTTTTGAGTTGTGACACTTTTCCATGTCATGTACTATATGAGGAAAGCCCAAAGGCAGTGATACAAAAAATCCAAACCTAGTCAGGTCAGAACCATGCAAGCATATTGTGCATAGAGGATGAATCTTTACTATGTATAC
Organism: Timema bartmani; assembly: GCA_902151455.1. Classification (NCBI taxonomy): domain Eukaryota; kingdom Metazoa; phylum Arthropoda; class Insecta; order Phasmatodea; family Timematidae; genus Timema; species Timema bartmani. Next base: position 34,265 of record CABFWB010005576.1, on the reverse strand, counting down.
CTGCTAAAGTTGAACGCCATAAATATTTTAATGTGAAATAATTTTGTTTTTTGCCGCTTGAGATCGGTTCTGCGGATTTATAAGTTTCCCACCAGCAGGTAGGTTTAGTGGGGACCTAAACCTCTCTGATCCCCTCCACCCTCCCAATGTACACGCTTGTGTTAGAAAGATAGAATTTCCCGCTCTTGCGTGGAAGGAGAGTGGAAAACTATTTAGGGGAAAACTAAGTCCACCCGACCAGGATTCGAGCCATGATTTTATAATCATGAGAAAACCAAAGCAGACTAGACGAGACTGCTGCCTTAGTATGTGCTCCCACTGGTGCGGGCGAGGAAAGTAATGAAAAATGCAAGTACAAATTAGCATTACATTGTAGTTTGATACAGATCTAAGACACAAAATCAAATTAATTTCGCCACTAGTAGAGGTTTCAAATAATTCATTGTTGATAAAAAGTTCTTCAACCACCATAGTGCCAACCTTTCTTCTCATTCCCGCTTAGAAAATCCAGACACGCACCGTGGATAAATCTACCTTCTTTTCTTACTCCATTTTCACCACTGTTTCATTGGGTACATTGGTCTAATAGACATGCCATACGTCCCTCAACATGTTTCCAGAAACAAGCGTCACTCGTCACACAAATTTATTTATGTATTTATAAATCTAGATACATGTTTCAAGATGTAAACGTAGTTATCAGTAGATGAACTTTACGTAATATTGACCCTAGTACCAATAAAACCGTATAGGTATGCGCTTAGATATAGATAGTAAGTTCAGGCGCTGAAAGTTTGGTTTTTCTACCAAAAATTATAATTTACCTTATTATCTTTTCGGGCCAATGTATTTCTCTATTTTGGTTTACCAGTGTAAGTGTAACGTATAAATGTCTGGATCCCGCTCTTGCGTGGAAGGAGAGTGGAAAACTATTTAGGGGAAAACTAAGTCCACCCGACCAGGATTCGAGCCATGATTTTATAATCATGAGAAAACCAAAGCAGACTAGACGAGACTGCTGCCTTAGTATGTGCTCCCACTGGTGCGGGCGAGGAAAGTAATGAAAAATGCAAGTACAAATTAGCATTACATTGTAGTTTGATACAGATCTAAGACACAAAATCAAATTAATTTCGCCACTAGTAGAGGTTTCAAATAATTCATTGTTGATAAAAAGTTCTTCAACCACCATAGTGCCAACCTTTCTTCTCATTCCCGCTTAGAAAATCCAGACACGCACCGTGGATAAATCTACCTTCTTTTCTTACTCCATTTTCACCACTGTTTCATTGGGTACATTGGTCTAATAGACATGCCATACGTCCCTCAACATGTTTCCAGAAACAAGCGTCACTCGTCACACAAATTTATTTATGTATTTATAAATCTAGATACATGTTTCAAGATGTAAACGTAGTTATCAGTAGATGAACTTTACGTAATATTGACCCTAGTACCAATAAAACCGTATAGGTATGCGCTTAGATATAGATAGTAAGTTCAGGCGCTGAAAGTTTGGTTTTTCTACCAAAAATTATAATTTACCTTATTATCTTTTCGGGCCAATGTATTTCTCTATTTTGGTTTACCAGTGTAAGTGTAACGTATAAATGTCTGGAGGAGTTAGCTAACAAATAAAGGGCAATAAAGGGGCAAAACAATTAAACTAAGTAAAACAAACTCAGAATATAATAATTCAGATAATACTAACAGTCTTAAGATGTAATCTCCCACCTATTACTCTACAGTATAAAGGAAAGTTTTGTTGTACATAATTATTAAATAACACACACCGGAGGACGAAAATCACAGTCGTTGCAGATTGTGGCGATGTAAGGAAGAAAGTCTCAAAGGAAATGGGACAAAAGAACATCTTATAAAAGCGTTGCATGAGTATGATTAAAACACAACATGAAAGAGATGACAAGATTACACTTTCAAGTGCATGTTTGTAAATTATATTTAATAATCTTGAAGAGATAAACACACAACAGTACAGGGACTTACCCAGGAATTTATTTTAGAAGGGGTTGTACCAGAGTTGGATCGTGATGCTGTGCCCCAACAGGAGAAGCAAGGAATTGCGTGTAGCACGAACGGTTTGGTAAAAACAAAAAATTTTCTTTTAAATTAAATACCTCTTGAAGTAATTAAAGTGTTTTAAAAACATAATTGGAGTAGAAAGTGCTATGGATTTTTGACCAAACTTAACGAGGCCTTGTTTTAACTTGACTATTTAGCATTTCATCTGTCTGTCCGGATGTTTGTTCCAAGATAGCTGTCAAATACGTGAACCAATTTTCCAGAGAAATTTGTCTTTGAACCTAGGATGAACAACGTATTTATATGGTTATTCGATCTAGTTATTCGATTCCAAATGGCGGCCACTCAAAAATATTTTAACATAATTTGACAAGGACATTATATGAACCTAGGCCGAACATGTTTATACTGAAAATGTTCTATATTGTTATACGTTTCAATATGACAGCCCCTCAAAAGGTTTTTGTTTAATAGCTCATCTAAAGTAATTTGAATATACACTTCTAAGCAACCGATCGGGTACCTCGGGTGTATTTTTCAAATTCTAACACGTATCGGGAGAATGACATCTTAATCCACGTGAACGTTTTTATCGCTCTTAATATAATGAGCTATTGAATCTAGTATTACTTTGTTTTCTGTCTATAATGATAAACCATACCTTGCTTGCTAGGCTAGGTATTCACGTTTCACTGTGGGTAATACTTTGGGGAATCCGTGGATCGACAAACCTTGTCAACCACGCATCTGTTTACGCATACCCAGCTGAAAATACTTTACTCGGGAGTCTTGATTCTTGCTTCGCCATGTTTATTTAATAAATAAAAGAAACAAAAAATGGATTGCATAAAATGGTTCTTAACCTCTCAAGTAATGGAACCGGAAGGTTTGGGGATTAAAGCCTTTGAGCTCATGATCAGTACTAAACGTGAATAGGTTATTGTACTATTTTAACTAAACTATTTTGTGACTTTAAGGACAAAATAATGTACTGTATTGGTAGTAAACAAGCATCAATTGGAAACAAAAGATATAATCACAAATAAAATTAACTTTATAAATACATTTCATCCCTCACAGCACCGGGCACGGCAATGAATTTGAGACATATTTTGGGTGGATTTATGTAGCATTAGTTATTTTTATTTTCTACAATGAGTCTATATTTGAGAAAAATATTAAATAACACATTCCGTTAATGTGGATTTTCTTAACAGCCTCCATGGGTTTAGTTAGTAAATTTGTGGGCAACGATGTGCTTTGTCGCATTCATTTGAGGGTGCGTTCACTACTTTATATTTTATTTGCAAAATCCCCTCTACGTGCGCTTAGTTTGAACAGTGTTGCAACTTTTACCAAGTTTGCACCTTGCCTTTTCTCCTGGCCGTAGCTTGCAAGCAAGTGAAACCTCATGTTATATCATTAACGTAGCAACGATACAGCTGGGTAGGGCCAAGCAAGGACCCTGCAGACTATATATAAAAGAAACAAAAAATGGATTGCATAAAATGGTTCTTAACCTCTCAAGTAATGGAACCGGAAGGTTTGGGGATTAAAGGCCAAGCAAGGACCCTGCAGACTATAACCAGGCTAAGAGATAGGTGCGTGTTTATCAGTGGGCCTTAATCACCAAGGAGAAATATCAAATTCAAATCCAAGGTGAAATTATTAGAGGAGATATTTCAACTTGAAATCCAAAGAGAAAATGTTAAGATTGTATTAACGATAAGAACATGACATAATTCTTAAAATAATGTTCTTAACTTTTTTTTGAACGGAGAGAGTGAGGTATAATATTCACAAAGATACTCCAATAAGGTAACAGTCTAAATTAAGGGACCAGAATGAGGAGGAAGTATTTTAAGGAACTTACCCAAAATCCGTCTAGAATGATAATCGAATACCATTTAGTTAAAACAACAGTATACTCGGAACATACGGCAATGGCCGCCCTCTTCTGTCAGTCAGACGTGCCATAAGCTCGTCTGCCGGTGGCCTCCGGATCGGAAAAAGTTACCATTTTATTTTGTTAAATCTGGGGAAATTCTTTACACTCACAATAAAAAAAAACTAAGTACCTACTTAATAAAAGTTTGCGTCTCTTTTAATCTGTGTGTGTGTGCAATAGACAGTGGAGGGGGGAGGGGGAGGTGCCCCCTTGAGGCTCAGGTAGCCAACCCTCTTTCTTATGAGATACCGGAATGCAGTTTCCATTTTCTTAATGGACAGACTTGAATTTTAATTAAGCAATTACCTTGTGGGGACGTAACCATTTAATTCCAAGCGAAACTTTTTTCCCCCTCACTTCTCCCCCCCCCCCCTCTTATTGTATACAGTGTGTAATATTTTATAATCTGTGTTAGACTAGTATCTCTTCATATCGTGGGGGGGTGGACTAGGAGCAGAAACGACTCAAGTCACTATAGTTTGTTTGTACTCTACAGAATATCCTGTTTTTGGTTCAGTTGGTAGCACATCTAGTAAACATAGGGTTGAATCCCACCAGGTCCTAAAATATAATATTGGGACATTAAATTAGATAAATTTACCTAAACATTAAATTATTAGCCTGGGGTCTGATTGTTGTATTTGAGTTGATTTTTAAACTATTATGGTTAAAGTAATTTTGGTTTTATTTATCTCTGCACCACGTCTTGCTATCTACCTCGACTGTCCGTATTTAATAACTCCAACGAAGTTGAGAGCAAGAAGATAGAATTTAAATGAAATGTATTCGCACTTGTGGGGGGGAAGAGTAAGAAACCATTTAGTAAAATAAAACCTCAGAAGATCCGGCTGGGATTTTTAGTTTCAACCTCACCATCACCGACAAACCATACTAGAAGAACATGCCATCTAGTCCTATTGCCCGCCAATGAGGGTGACACAATTACTATTAGCAGCTCAAGCTCAAGGGTAGAGATAAGAAGTTTACGTAGAAGAATTTCATGAAGTTTATTTTATAAGAAACAAGAAAAAGGGCACAATTACCTTGACAACAATATTATTGTTCTGTGTTTGTTGGAGCTAAATATATACATATACAACAATCATAGTAAACAACTAATTTCTCACAGTTGGCTGTAGGAAGAAATAAAACTCTTCTAGACATCAATAATAAGTAGATTTCATTTCAACAAAGGGACTTTATGAGTCCAAAGACAATGTTACCAAAATTTCACTTTCTCTAAGTAAGTTGTGGATAATTAAGTTTAACATGATTTGGTAATAAAACCAAAACTTAATTTTGAAAGAGAAAATAAGTGAAATACTTAAAAATACTTAGTTAGTGACCCGAAAGAATAATTTTGAAGTAAAACAGCCGCTACTGCCGTTCAATGTTTACAATCTTTCAAAAGATGTCTGTCCTATATCGTGGTTTATATTGAGAGTTCTCTTCTCGGGTCAGACCTATCACTCACTATACACGATTAGTGGCTGGAAACGAAGGGTGAAAGGAATGACGCGTGTATGTGGACACTTCTCCAGTATTCTGGATTGTTCTGGCGCTGGGGACTTCTGCCGCTCAGCTACGTCTGCGCAATATTCCTTTTCGTTAAAGGTGCGCAGAACTGAGCCAAACAGATGTGTTCTGTCTTACGACAAGTCCATTCCTTTTGTCAGTGAACTTAGACCGCCAATGCACCCTGTCCTCTGCCTCCTCCTTCAGCTCCCAGAATGTTCTTATTTCCTTCAAGTCATCCAATATTTGAATCCTCCTTCCTCTAAGCTCCTCTTTCTCTCAACTTTTCCTTCTATGACGTCGTGCAGAAGACAGTTCCTCCTGAGGATGTGTCCGATCCAGTTTACTTTGCGCCAAATAATAAAATGGTTCCCTTCTCACCAAGTATTGTTAGGACTTGTTCAGTTGTCACCCTGTCTGTCCACGTGATCTTATCAAGACTTCTCCAGCACAACATTTGTGAGAATAAGATGGAGTAGAATGTCAGTCGAAGGCGCAATTAGTACTGAGCTGGGATTATAATGTAGCTTTCTGGGATTCATTGTTGCTGGCCAGGATATTGTCATGATAGCTTGCTAAGAAAGTATTCTTAGCACATTCTACGTAATAATTAATTAGTAAAAAATCGATGAACCTCAATAAATTCGTTAAAGTGTTTTTTTATAGCAATGGAAATGTTAAGGAAGATCCCAAACAATGTTTACTTTAGAAAAAAGTTGTTTAGTAAAGAGGATACGAATGTCTTCTCAACAAATAAATCAGATATTTAAAAAAGATCAGCCCTTAATATGTGATCTGAAGTTCCCAATGTCCTTTGTTCCTGAAACTATAATAATTAAGTTAACTTATTTGCCACCTAAAATTAAGCCAATAATTATTTTATTAGTAGTAATACTATTACTGCGAGGGATAGTACTAACAAAATTATAAATACTATTAATTTTAAAAGAAGCTCTTTGTATTTGTTTCAGATTACTACTGAGAAATTAAGTTTTCGCAAACCTAACGTAATGAGATCCTCAGGTCAAAATAATATGCACATTATCTACTTGAAACCCCCATGAATGTATTTTATTACAAGAAAAACTACAGTAATAACAAAAACTGTATTCTTGTTAGCTTAGTAACAAGTTCAATGCAGGTACTGTACATTTTAGATGTTGCTAAGCAAAGTTTGGTTGGGAAAAAAAATTGTATTTGAAAATATCTTAAAACCGTAGATAATATTCAATAATAAAATATAAACTCTCCCAAATATAACGAATAGTTTGTAAATTACGGCTGTAGACTGATTTTAAAGTTTAAAAATAATCCACAACTTCGAATGAAAAGATTGGAAAAGAATTAATATTCAATTATGAAAGTTTTCATTCGTAAACTAAACTTCCATTCTCAATTCAAAAGTATTCCCCTTTCGTTATTAAGAAACTTTCCCCCTATTAGTGGTATCCTTTGGCCCCATCAAAATTTTCCTTCAAGTATGTGGTGCCCCCTTCATTTTAACAAACTTCCAAATCCTCACCCCAAACATATTTCAACTGTGGGGAAATTTACGAATTAAAATTTAATAATCGTAACTGACACGGGTAAACATTAAAGACAGAAAATGATTGGACACATACTTGTGGGTCCTCCTTCTAAAATACAAATTAAAAATTATTTAAATATATTTGGATTATTAAGTTGCTTGTTTTGACAAAGAACTAGTTTGTTTCATAAAAAATATATCCAGCTCCTTTATATATCTATCCAAATTTGTAAGATGAAATTATGTTACAAAGACATAGGCCTATGCAAAAATTTAGATAAAAAATAAAACATGTGGACAACCCAAACGGGTAGTAAGACGTGGTGCTAAAAATATAATAATAATAATAATAATAATAATAATAATAATAATAATAATAATAATAATAATAATAATAACCACCCACACCAGTGGTAACATTGATTAAAGCGCCATTCTCGTACTCTCTGGTTTGCCAGTGATTGAGAGGTCAGGTTTCAAATCCCAGTTGGGCGTGTTGAAGTGGCTTTTACTAAATGGTTTCTCACGCTCTATCCAAGAAAATTCGAACAAACTTCCTTTAAGATTCCAGATTTCTTATCCTTATCTCAGTAGTGTAAATGTGTGTCTGGCCCGGATGGGTGGCAAGACATGGATCACAGAAAAAAAAATGACGTAAGTCTTGGGGCTACGTGAATAATTCATTCCGGACGTTCCCCCGCAAAGTTGACAAACCACGTTAGTTGAATGTTGCTTAAATAAAATGTATTTATGACATATATTATCGTTTAGCAGGATCGTTAAAGCTAAACAGGTTCTAGTTATGTAAATAAAACTACGAGAAAATAAATTGCACCGCGAGTGAAACAAACAAAATGGCGATGATACTATCAGATGTTTATCAGTTTTATAGCAACGACATAATTATATTATTATTTAAATTGTAGATTGATAGATGGCCTTGCTATTCGTACGTGGAGGTACCACTTCCGCATATCTAAAAGTCCGCACTCGAACCCGTGTAAACCAAGTACTTGCTGTACATGCTTTTAAATATTATTAATATGATTTATTGTCAGTGGGCTTAATTTTTGTTATTTAAGCTATCTTAACAAAAGGAATAATACGAGGAAATTTTAAAGAACCCAATTCTGTGGAAACATGGTCTAAGGCACTAATCTCGCAGTAGACTAGACTTCCGATGACGGGAAGATTGAGGTTCAAATCTCAGTCAGGTGTACTGTGGGTGGTTTTCCTAAACTGGTTTTCCACTCTCCCTCCACGAAAATTTGGGTACACTTCCTATAAATATAGCCTTCCTAATCTCTTAAACCATTAGCGTAATTAGTAAACAAGTATATAACCTGAACTAGTAATAAGACACAGTGCTAAAAGAATTTTTTTTTAGGAAAGTGCTTCCTTATTCCGCTGTAAATAGGTCAGGAAGCAGGGGTGGACACTGGCCGGTTCCAAGAGGCCCGGAGCTACAAATATGACGGCCCTGAAGGTGGGAGTGTAGGGGACGCCAGAAAAGGTAAGTGGTTTTAAGTTTTTATAGAATTATATAATTTTTTTGCCAAAATAAATAAAATATTGCTCCAGTAGAAACATAGATTAGTTTTCTTGAAAAGGTGATATTAACAGTTTTTGAATATCTGTAATGAGGATAGCAGCATTAGATGAGAAACTTTTTAAATCAAAAGAAAAAGTTGTCATTGAATTTCAGGACACCCTCGACAGACTGATGAGGTCACCATGTGAAGAAAATTGAATTAATGGAGAAATAATAAAATTAATTTCTTTTGACCAAAAAAGTTTTAGACTTAATATAAAAATTGAAAAAACAATGAACTTTTCTCGTAGCACTTATAGCCCTACCTTAACATACTTTCATAAATAACACTGAAGATATGTTTCAGTGTAAACTGAAGTGGTGAGGTGAAGTATTTATATTTTTATTATTAGTAAATGTAATCCCTAGACTATTTCAGCTACATTATCGATCATCACGTTGCTATTCAATCCACTTAAAACACCAGCTTCTACTTCCTACTGACATGATAAAAAAATGCTTCTAAATTATTAGACACTATATGGAAGTCTATTTTTGAAATATTAAAGTTTGTAAAATAGTCCTCCACTCACTATTTGGGTAGATTTAAAAGCTAGTAGCCGTGTATCCTCTTGAAACAAATGTTTAATACGTTCGGATTAAAGTTCTTGGAAACATTTTTTCGGAAACATATTATGCCATCATATTGCTCTTGTTTCAAAAACAGTTACCCAACTTCCTTTGTGTTTCCCAGTGAGGAAAACATGTTTCCCGTGATCTATTTCAAAGGTTAACAAGAAACAATGTTTGTTAGCCTGGACGTATTTGCCAAAAATTTCAGGCAAAAAGCAAAGTGGTCCAGTTTGAGGCTGATGTTCAAAGAGAGTGCATCAGTTCCTGATATTTCCATTTGTCATCCCGTGGACAGCCGAAACCAACCCCCCCACCCCCCAAACTGATATAAATATATAATAACACATATACTGTTGGGGGATGTGACATCTGAGGACTAAAAAAATAAATGTTTAGAATGATGTAGATGAAAAGTTTTTGGTTTAAATGAATTGGACAAAATTTGAAAGGCCCTTTGTGTGGACAGACATCTTGCACTCAACAGATCTCTGGACGGGAAACAAAGTTTCCTCAATGAAGTTTGAGCACGAAACAACGTTTCTTTAATGTTTGACAACTATCTGTTTCCCATGTTGGCCAACAATGTTTCCAAGTGCATATTAGGCTGGAGGCAACTTCATCAAGAAAAACAAATGGGGGCAGGCTTACATTTAATCACATCGTATATATTCACCAAATATGTATTCTGGGCACCTTCAGACTTACTCACTAGAAGGTTTGATTAAATTTAATGAAAATAATCATTTAGAATTTAATGGATTTATTTATTTTAGATTAAAGTAGCTACACTGGCCCAAATCACACCATTCCACCGGGATATCTACTGGTGTCCCGATGGCCCAGTCAGGAAGTAAAGGAAGTATTATTGTGTGCCTGATCGCTGAGCAAATTCAAGCTTCCGCAAAATAATAAAATAAACGTCAACACATAACCTAATTGTGCCGATCAAAATGCTTTAATAAACCACGGTTTTAAAAATACGGCAGTAGAGTTGTTATTAGTGAATTGATTTATTAATACTAGGCCCTTATGTAAAATAAACTAAACTATATTAATTGTTTGGATAATAAACACATTTATTTACTCTATGACAACCGGAACTCGTAAGTTCATAGCAGCACTCACAAAGGTACGCAACCTATCCCTATATTGAGCTAGTTATATCCAGTCCACCTCATTACACCCTATCCCTATCTTGAGCTAGTTCTATTCAGTCCATCTCATTATACACCCTATTTATTTTAGGCCCATTCTAATGCTATCGTCCCATCTGCATTTAGGTCTTACCAATGGTATCCACCCATTGGGTTTGCCAGTGCCAGTCACTACCCTGAACAAGGTTCTAGATTCTCCCATTCCCGCTGCATGTCCTGCCCATTGTAATCTACGAGACTTGCTTATCCTAGCAATGTCTTGTGATTAGTACAAGGTATGTAACTTATCATTATGTAACCTCCTCAACTCCTTAGTAGTCTCATCCCTGTTTGGACCAAATATCTTCCTAAGCACCTTGTTTTAAAACACCCCAACTTTGTTTTCATCGTGTAAGGTAAGAGGCCATGTTTCACACCCACAGAGAACAACTGGTAAAAGTATTGTTTTCAATATTCTGAGTTTCACATTCCTTGAGAGCAGGTGATAAGTCAACAACTTACTGACCTAGTAATAACATGAATTTCCCGACTGTATTATTTTACTAATGTCCAATCTAATATCGTTAATACTAGTTAAAATGATTCCTAAATATTTAAACTCATTAGCCTTGTCAAATGATAAGTTGTTTGCAGTAATCTCTAAATTATCGTCCCTAATCTGTGTTCTCTTTGTAATCATATACTTGATCTTTTCAGCATTCACTTCTAAACCTATTTCCTTACTAGCCTTTAGTAAAATTTCAGCTTCCTTACTACTGCCCAATAAAGCTTAACCATCTGCATATCCTAATAGCTGCAAAATACCGTTTAGTGTCAACCCTTCCCCACGCTCTTGCATTACCCTAATAGCATACTCTAAGGCTAGATTTAAAAATAACAGGGAAAGTGCATCTCCTTGTTTCAATCCACTGTGTATTTTGAAAGTATTTTTTATAAAGGACATCCAACCCGTGCCCTGCCGCGCGTATCAGTCAAACAAACCTCAATACAATCATACAAATAAATAGAAAATCCAGCTATGTTGCGATTTTTAAATATTTGCATAGTTTCCTGATCCGATCCGACAATATAATTTATTTTTGTTGTTTTATTCGGCGTTCTTAAAATAATCAGAGTATTTCTTAAGATTATCAGGGTATGTTTAGAAAAAAGTGGTTTGAATATTAATCATCATCATCATCATGAACAGCTTCCAGCCACTGGCTCAGTCTCTTTGAAACATAAGCCTCTTCACCGCCTCCTTTCCTTCTATCATATTCCCTCTGCATTGTGGCCCAGTCCTTCTCCTCTCTTCTCCACACTCCTCCTCACTCCCTTCGGCCTTCTATCCCTTGGTCTTCCTCTCTGCCTCATCTCCCCCTTTCCCACCTCCATATTCAACATCCTCCTGGGCATCCTTTCCTCTCCCCCCAACACTCTTCCTCGCTCCCTTCATCCATATGTCCCTTGATCTTCCTTTCAGCCTCTCACCTCCATATCCAACATCCTCCTGTGCATTCTTTCCCTCTTCGTTCTTCTTACACGACCTACCACCTTAGTCGTGCCCTCTCTATCCTGTCCTGGACTGAACCTTCCTTTACTATTCCTCTTACTCTCTCATTTCTCATCCTGTCAAATTTTGTCACGCTGATCCTGCTTCTTAGAAATATAATTTCCCTCTCCTTGCTTCTATCCTGTTCCTTCATTACCCACGTTTCTGCAGCGTACGTCAATATTGGTAGGTAATAGGCAATGTAGATCCCTCCCTTGCACTTGTCTGGAATATTCCTGCACCAATAGTAATATTATGTTAGAAATATCCCTTGTAATCCTATTTTGGGTGACTTACCCATGTGTCACCACAGGTAAGAGTTCCTCTATCACCCTTCCAAAAAAACCTATAAGTGGCAGGTGAGTTCAAAATTCTCTAGATCAAAAAAGAGTTATAACGTTAAACACTTTAGACTAGTTAGTGTTAGCTACAAATTAAAAGCCTTTCTTCTGTTTAAAAAAACCGGGGAGNGGGGGGGGGAAGAGGCTGATGTGGTAATTTATGAGCTTCAAGCTGGGAGGGTCAAATCTTCGTACATTCATCAATGTCTTGAATGAACTATTAGGTTAAGTGCATTTTCCTTTTGTATAGCTAGCAGGTTTTTCTCTAAGCGGGAAGGTTTCAAATATATATATTTTTTTTAAGTTTGTAAATTACTTCTTATGTTGCCAATTTGTAAAACTATCTCATCCCATGTTTCTCGTGTCACTTTTCCACGGAGTGGTGGCGAGATATTGCGTTACATTATCTTGACGTAATGGACACACCGGTAGCTGGATACAGAAAACTGAACACGCGCCATTAACTTGTAAATTAAATCTGTTCTCTCTATAATTACCTCCTGAGAGAACTCGCTCGTGTGAGGAGAAGGTATAGCACTTAACACTCTTAGACACGGAGCGCTTCTTACACCAAATAGTATGGCTTTGTCGGTTTCTTGTGAGCAGAGTAAAGTTGAACATTTATAAATTGAAATTATGTCGATTAATAATCCAACTATAGGTTTAATTAAGTAATTATAATCCTCAAATATATCTTTTCATAAAGTTCAATAGGGTTTTGTTAAATTAAAATATTAAAACCCTCTTCGTTGACTGCATGGTCTAAGGCGTCACTCTCGTAATATAATTGACAGATAATATATCATTGATCGGGGTTCAAATCCTTGTCGGGTTTAATGAGCATGGTTTTTACTAAAAAAATTTCACTCTCCCTACACACAAATTCAGGAACTCGTTCTTTAAATTCAATCCTACTCATCCCTAACAAGTTCAGTAGTGTAACTAGTACATGTAGTAAAATGCGGGGTTAAAACAATTTATATTAAACAATTATTGTCTTTCCATCTGTCCGAGCTATTTTAGCATTTAGCATCAAGCATAATGATAGTTCAAGTATAGTGCATTACAAAAATGCCATGTTTGTAACAGGTTTTATATTTACCAACCTATTTTTATCAAAGTATACTCTTTTTGACTTCTTGATACGAACACAAATATTTTGTAAAGCAATAAGATTTAGCTATCATGACTTTATTTTTTATTTCTTACCAAAATATTAATATCTATACTCTTCTTAGCAGATATTTTACAAAATGCTTTCTAAAATTATGAAATAAAATATTCAATACCTCAATTTGTTTTGAGGTGGCTGTCAAAATACGTGAAAGATAGTAATGTTCTAGTAACTCTTTCAATTCGATTGGATCCACCACAAAAAGAAATTAATAATTCTAATAGAGTGAAACGATTTAATGAATTTATTCCTGTCTAGAAGACATAAACGTTTACAACGCTCAAGATTTAACTGAATTGAATTCAAAATAACTTCCTCTGCTACCAAAAACGGGATCCTTTTTTCCCCCTGTGACTGTGAGCTTTGAGGTTTTGCTTAGGACTGTACAAGCAATTTGCAGAAACGTCATATGCCATAAAGAATGTGATTGGTCAATATTGTAAGCCGTGGTGGATCTAGAATGTTTTAGAGAGAGACGGGGAAAATGATACGCGAGATAACACAGAACAACCTGTGAATAGAGCGTGTTTATTACCAGAGAGTGGAGGAGGGGGAGAAAAGTGATGAGGACTAGAACAAAGAGGAGACAAATAATAATCTGATTAAATTACACAGATGTAACATACAAGCGCGCTGAGGGTTGCTGCTTTCACAGGATTAATCCCTGGGGTCTTCACGAGCTGCTCTTCTACAATTTGTTTTCAAGTTATCTCCTTCAAAATACTAGATTAATACGTCACTAACCGTTGCGACTGTACATTTATATTGTTATAAATATTGTTTTTACCACGTCAGGACTCTATCTTTGAGGTTAAGTACCTATATAATGTAATCTCTTCAACTTTGATGAAAGCATGAGTTTACAAAGACATTGCATCATTGGTTTGATTGCTTATCAAACACAGATCTAGTGATAGAAGTTTGTAAAGTTACGGTAGTTATTTGTTATATTTATTAAACACAAGACACACTTCGTTTACCTTGAAATGTGGCAAGTTTACCTTGAAATATGACAAGTTTACCTTGAAATATGACAAGTTTACCTTGAAATGTGACAAGATTACCTTGAAATTTGACAAGTTTACCATGAAATGTGACAAGTTTACCTTGAAATGTGACAAGTTGACCTTGAAATGTGACAAGCTTACCTTGAAATGTGACAAATTTACCCTGAAATGTGACAAGTTTACCTTGAAATGTGGCAAGCTTACCCTGAAATGTGACAAGTTTACCTTTCATGGTTTCATTGTGGTGTAGCCTAGAGGATAGGGCCATATTGTAACCCGTCAATCTTTCAGAGTAAATGGAATGTAGTGTATATTTGCACTTAAAAAATAATATTAACATTTATATTAGGTTAACTAATACTAGGCCTACTATATTTGACTTTAGTGTAGTGCGAGCATTATTATGTCATAGATCAATGTGAATAGTATGATTAACTAGACGAGTTTTATTATTAGCAATGAATGACCTAGTGTAGTAAAACTATGATATCATATTTCAGTGTGGCTGTTATTATGTCCTAGCACAATGGGAATGTTATGTCCTAGTGCAGTACGACTACTATTGAGATGACTAACCTGTAGGTCCACTCGGTCCAGTGCTCTCGTCACCAACTGACAACTGTGCGGGCGAGAGGCGAGGAATCTCTACAAACAAAACATACAGACACTTCATACAATATGATTATAACAACTTCACACTTTTATATTTATTCACTTATAACATTGTTTGTTGATCCAAATGTTCAGAAAACCTTAACTTCAATAATAAACTCGGCTAAGTTGAAGCCTGGTCTTAGCTAAGTTTGTTACATTCAGTTATTATTGTACTCTATTTATATTATGATCTACGCTAGCGATCGTTAGCTGTGATTAAGTAGTAGCGACATTTTATATCTTATTATCTATTAATGCTAAAATTAATGATTGGTATCATACAAAACGGTATATTCTGATTAGAAAGCTCTGATATACATCATAATAGTCCCTGACTCCACGTCTTCACATTCTCGCGACGTTGCGATTCTGTGGATTTTGAC
This sequence comes from Timema bartmani, assembly GCA_902151455.1. Classification (NCBI taxonomy): domain Eukaryota; kingdom Metazoa; phylum Arthropoda; class Insecta; order Phasmatodea; family Timematidae; genus Timema; species Timema bartmani. The sequence continues at coordinate 18,823 of CABFWB010005576.1, read as the reverse complement.
AAACTGCCAGAAAGTGCCAACTGGGATAAAACTATGACTATAATTAACCGTTTCCGGCTATATATATATATATAATATGTATGTAACTTATATAGAATATATTATATATTATCAAATACAGAAGTACTAGAAAAAAACGAAGAAAAGAAACTTTGGAAAAGTATAGAGCAAAAAAGAGTTAACATGGTGTGCAATATAATGAGACATGTTAGTCTGAAGAAGAGTTAACATGGTGTGCAATATAATGAGACATGTTAGTCTGAAGAAGAGTTAACATGGTGTGCAATATAATGAGACATGTTAGTCTGAAGAAGAGTTAACATGGTGTGCAATATAATGAGACATGTTAGTCTGAAGAAGAGTTAACATGGTGTGCAATATAATGAGACATGTTAATCTGAAGAAGAGTTAACAGGGTGTGCAATATAATGAGACATGTTAGTCTGAAGAAGATAATTGTAATTCATAATTGATTAGAGTTATTAATTATTATAGAAAGCGATGTGGAATTGATAAATTCCAGAGGGAGAACAAGATTGGAGTGGATGAATCAGATAGCGGAATATGTTGGCAGTAGAAGGTACAAAGTTATACAAAGTTTGGCTCAGGATAGACAAAAGTGGAGAGCTGCATCAAACCAAACGCAAGACTGATGACCTAATGATGATGATGATGATGATGATGAATATTCGAGAGGTACTTTACCCTCAGGATTAAACTATCAACCAATCAACGCCTCTTGGGGCTCATGATGCATGTAGCCCGGCCACTTGAGGTGAATGAACGAACATCCTCAAAAGACCTAGGGAATGATGTTTGGGTTTCCTTTTACCAGTGATGAATTAAAGGATGGGGGAATATTGTTGTGTCTATTAAAGATCTAATTTAGTTTATTAATAGTTTCTGATAATTAGTAGATTCACAAAGTGTATGGCTAAGTAACTCAAAAGAATCAAAGCTAAACATAATAGAGAATCGATTAAAGACATCTTCCTGAAGTCAAAGAGTCTCACACCAAGAAATGTCTAGTAAGAATGCGGCTCTGAAACTTCAAATCCACAAAGATAATCCTCAAATAACTTAGGATGTTCTGCTGTGATCGCAATAACTTATTGGTTTGGGGGAGAATAAATTTAGTTTCTTTTATGTACAGTACACCTTAACTTAATAATAGAGCTGTGGAAACTTGCTTGAAACGTCGTTGTAAATGAGCTGATTTTACGTTTAAACACTATACAAATACTTATTTATGTAGGGTTGCTTATGGCAGAAAGTTCCCCTGGTAACTTTCAACTCAACACTGGTTTGGATCATATTTTGAAGTAGCAAACAATAGTTAAAATATTGCGAGATGGCTGAATGTCTGCTGTGGGTTTCAACTCTCCAGAAGGTAGCCAACTCTCCTGAATGCCAACTGTTAGTCCTGCTAAGGTCCTGTTTGTACCAATATTAACAAGGTTAATACTATGTTGAAATACTACATACTCTGTTATATCTCTGTCAAATAACTAGATTGTTGAAATACTCTCCAATCTCCGACCGATAAAATCAGACTTGAAAAGAGAGAAGATGCCACCGCAAAAAATAACGTTGATTCATAGCCGGTTTTGGCCAGTGAGGATCAATAATTCAGTTTCGAGAGCACAATCAGCGAACAGGAGAAATCAAATCTCTCAGGACAATCCAATAGTGACTATTGCTCCCTTATCAGATGGATCAACCTTACCGCTATACAGATATGTTATCAATAAATATTGTGATACAAGATGACAGAGTACTGTATTATACTTATTACTAGTGGATTGTTTCAGTGATGGCTGCAGATTATAGTGCTATGGATTTTTATTGATATTTATTGAGATATTTTCCCCGCGAATGAACAGCAATTATAACTATATCGGTTGCACTAAAATCTATTTTTAACATTTTATTGGGAAAGGATTTATATATAAGCCCTCACTCATCTCTTAGTTAAAAGTTTACTCATCAGCTATCAACTTTACTTATATATTTAGTTTTCAGTGTGTAATTTGATTAAAAACGTATATTTTCCCCCTTCATGCCCCGATGAGAACTTTAAAATGACCCCTCTCCCAGATCTATATATCTATTCGTTGCACCAAACTACACAAGTAGCAATTATTATTGAGCTGGTATTATTTTTAAACAAAGACAAAAATATTTAATTTACCAATATACAGCTATACACAAATTATGGTATCCATTGTGATGTAAACAAAGAATTATTGTACAGATGAACCACTGCCCACACAGAAGGAAAAGTTGGAAAATTCGCTAGGAAATTTGGGTTTTAGTTTTAGGCCACTATTTGTACCGGCATCCTGATTCCCTAATTTATAAAATGAGTGTTCCTTTGTCAAAATCTGTTCAATCATTTTCTCGTAATTTATATTACTGAATATGGGCTTGTCAAATAATATATGTTAAAATATATGATAGAGAGAGTGATAAAATGTGATAGTGAAAATGAGAGTGTGTTTCAGTGTGTGATTGTATAAGTGTATGTGTGAGTGTGAGAAAGTGAGTGTAAGATACTTATATTACTGGAAATGGGCTTATCAAATAATATATGTTAAAATATATGATAGAGAGAGTGATAAAATGTGATAGTGAAAATGAGAGTGTTAGTGTTTCAGTGTGTGATTGTATAAGTGTATGTGTGAGTGTGAAAATGAAAGTGTGAGTGTGAGAAAGTGAGTGTAAGATACTGAGAATAAGCAATTGAGGGAGATCGAGTGAGTGTGAGTGAGTGCAAGTGAGAGTATGTGGATGTGTTAGAGAAATAAATACTGAGAGAAGAGGGAAAGAGTTTGTGTGAGAGTAAGTGAGAGAGTGTTTGAGTGATAGAGAGTGAATATGTAAGGGAGAATGCGTGAAAAAGTGTGTGAGAGGGAGAGAGAGAGTATGTGTGTGTGTGTGTGTGTGTGTATGTGAAAAAGAGAGAGTGTAGAATTTTGGTAGACATATTTTGTGAAAAAGAGAGAAAATGTGAGGGCGTGTGAGAGAGTTTGAGAAAGAGTTAGAGAGAGTAATTAAGGAGCGAGTTTGAGAGAGAGTTAGTTTGAGACAGAGAATAAGATAAATAGAGTGATATTGAGATAGAGGGAGTTTGTGAGAGAGCGTTCAAGATATAGAACGTTCGAGAAAGAGAGTATTTCAGAGAGAGCTTAAGAGAGAAAGTATATTAAAGATAATGTGAGAGAAATTGTGTGATAAAGAGTGTATGTGAGGGTAGAGAATGTGAGAGAGTGTGTGAGACCTTGAGACAGAGTGTCAGATAGAAAGAGAGAATGTGAAAATATAAATGTGGTACTCAGACATTACGGTACTTCGAAATATCATTCCCTCAAAATTAAGTATCAACATGGAAACATAACTGAACTTAATGCATTTGTAAACATGTGAAAATATGGATGGGGTCCACAAAACATTACTCTTTTAAATATCATATCCTCAAAATTAAGTATCAACATGGAAACATAACTGAACTTAATGCATTTGTAAACATGTGAAAATATGGATGGGGTCCACAAAACATTATTCTTTTAAATACCATATCCTCAAAATTAAGCAGTAAAATGTAAACGTAGCTAAACTTACGTATTTGTATTGTGTTACTATTTGCTAAAATGAACATCAAAACCCATTTTTGAAAAAAATTAACACCAAATCTTATACTTAGATAGTTAAAATGTTTTTTTTAAAAACATTATTCAAGATCATTTTATCGGTGTTTTTAGCTTATAATACATACCTAAAAAATAAACATATCTAACTATCATTTTATCATGCACGAAACTAAACGTAGACATTGGCCCGTAAGAATAAAACTGAAGCAAATCCTTGTGAGTAAAAGCATGAAGTAAAAGGTTAATCTCCAGAGCAGAAAGTAGAAGTAAAAACATTTGCTTTTTTTAATGAATAGCCTTCACCTTTTACTTCAACCGCTTGCTTATTATTTTTGAAGACTTTGCTCCAATTTTATTTAATTCACAATCAGTTGTTCTTGTTTAAAAGTTTTGTGGTTATAATTTATAACAGAATAAAAATTTACAAGTTCATTTTAAAATTGTATTTTTCATATTTTAATAAGTTCATTTGTGTTATTAATTTTCGATTTTATTAATAACGGACATAAATTTGAAAGAAAAACTTAATTGAACTAGATTTTAGTAACCTGACCTAACTAACCCAGAAAAAATGGAATCAGCTACAGATCATAATGGTTTAACTCAATTGAAACTGAAAGTTCATTATGAGGAAATTAAGTTATTTTTTCATCAAATTAATTTATTAAATCAATAAAGTTGGATAGTTGTCCTCTGATCCTCAGTCTACCCTGTGCTTCTTCATCTCCTTCAAATACATCTTCATCATTCCCGTCATCCACATACTCTTCTGGGAAATCGTCATCAGCCAAATACTTTGCGATATTGTGCAAAATTACACAGCACATAATGATGTTAGTAATTTTTTCAAATGAAGGTTTGCATGGGTACTGCAGTATGAGAAAACGCCTCTTCAACTGGCCAAAACAGTGCTCTATTATTACTATTTCTGATTTAAAAAGTCTGTTAAATTTATTACACCGTCTGGTATGGTGTCATCAACCATGGCTCAGTTCCATTCTTGAATCTGCTAATAAACTGCAATTTTTAAATGTTTATAATTTCTCCCTTACATTTGAGTTCTTCCAAATTCTTGCATCGTGTACAGAGCCAGGCTAGCTTAACTCAATGCTCGTAAATATTTCTCGAGCATTACAAATTAATTGTACATTAGTGAGGCAAACCCCTTTATGTTGATATATTAATCACCATATACACTGGGTTTTTGAATTTTTATATGTGTACAGTCTAAAACTCCTAAACATGTTGAACATTTTAACCAATTCTGCCACTCAGCCTTTTCTCTCTGGATTTATTGAAGTGATGGTGGAAATTTTATCCACACAACAGCTTTTTCAATAATTATATCTGATACATAATTAACTGTCTCACTCACGGTCGTTTGGTGAACATTAACCTGTTTATTGAGAGAAACACAAAATCCACTTGCACTGTTGTGACAATAGACCGGGAGCTGGACGAACGAAACAAACACATTGTAACATTGGTTACATTTGAACTCGCCCCCATGCTAAACTTCATACTCAACTCGCCGCAGATTCATACTACCCGCTCCAAATAATATTCAATAATATTCTAAACCCTACAATAGTACACTTCACTATTGTAGTTCCTGTAAATTGAGACAAAGTAATAGACAATTCTAATCAATAAAATCAATTCTATTGAACAGTGAAATACTTTGGAATCTGTACTCACCAAATCTATCTTGTGTAGACAACGATGAACTACACCGGGTAGTAACAGAGACTCCTTCACCGAAGTTAACCCCGACTAAATCAAATAGACACTGAAGACGTTCCGAGCCAAACTATCCGCGATCAACAGAATACTACCCACCTGCACCCTGGTGGATAGTTCCAGAACTACAGAAATAACGTCCGATTGAAGAATCGCTGCTCTAAATGAAGAATGGGACAATAATATCAACAAGCTACGTCATGTTCCATTCCTTCTAGAAGGAAGGCCACCGACAGAATTGTTCTTTCCCCCCACCTTGATACCCTGCTGTGAAAAACCCCTATTTAAAGTCCTGTAATCGTACTATTAAAATGACTATTCAACCAACACTGGACGGAGGAACATAGTCCTAGGACCAGGACTATGCCAGGATCATCCATGATAAACTACGAACGTTAACTATGGCAACGTATACTTTGAACATTATAATTCAAAACTTTAACTTTTGTATAAGCCGTGTTAGTTTTCTTTGCCAAATGTAAAACTATAAAATGTCTGTCGCCACTTGGGCGCTCGAGACAGCTGTTTATTTTGATCTTTACATTATAATAACTTTGATAAATTTTTGTGTTGGAGAAGTTTATTAATATTTCATTCTGAAATAATGTTGCAAATAAAATGTTTTGATTTCTTTTGTTATAATGAACACTTATAAAATTTAACTTCGAGACGTAAATTGTTTAACAGATAAAAATTAATTAGTGATTAATTTTATATTTGATCGTTGTTTAAATGTTTTCGCTAGACTTTGTTTATAGTAATTTGTTAACTTTGAATTCACGAGTAGATGGAAGTTTCTAAACTGATAGTTTAGGTCATATAGTCCCGCGGGAGTTTGACTAAAGTCTGTTAGCCAAACTCTCGCGTATTTTAAACATGTCTAATAAATATTCTTTATATTTATTATTTAAATTTTTGAAGTCTGCTTTAGTTGATGCAGTGCAGACGCGTTTAAAACAATTTATTAAGGCCCATAAGGCTCTTATATAAATCTTACAAATTTATTAACTGATTTATTATTTATTTATGTATTCTTTTCAACACTGTGGGTTGTTTGTCTCATAAAGACAAGCCCATCTGATTGTTTGATATGTCTAGTATTAGAGAAGTTCTCTCTAATGAACTGCGCTAAATAACTGTTTATTTCTAATATGATTTTCCACAGAACTCAGTACGATTATTGAGACCATGTAATTATTTGAACTCTAATTGTTTTGCTTTGAATAAACCATTTATGGTATGGTTATTTAAATGGGTGTAACAACATCTTGCGTAACAGCTGGGAGCCTGTAACAATATGTTACATTCATGCTCAAGAGCCCATAGCTGGTCTCGGAAGAACACTGGAGAAGGTCACAACTCCGGGGCCGGACCCAGGAATTTTCAAAAATTTGGCCGTTTTGAAAATGTTTGTAACAGTCTGCCGTTGTTAGAAAATAGTTATTTATTTTTAAAAATTCAGCAGAAAATATTCGGCAGCCATTTTGAGTGGTTCAAAGCTCCCTTAGTAATTATTCGAAATTGCAAAATTCTAGCATGTGAAAAACATTATTCATAACAGTCTGGCAGTGGGGAGATCACTAATTTTTTGACCCTAGTAAATTAAAATCCAACCCGTGGTCGATTTTTATGGTCCTGAGGGGAAGCACGCTCCCCCAAAATTTCGCGCGCACGCATGCACTTTTTTACTATGAGTAACAGCTCAATATTTTGTTTGCCACTTATTTTGATCAGCCGAGACTGGCTCTGTGGCATGAATGTAACATATTGTTACAGGCTCCCAGCTGTTACTCAAGATGTGTTTGATTCGTTCTTCCAGCTCTCGGTATACAAGACCTCTAGGGTGCAATACAGGGTAGAGAGTAAGAATTACCTACCGATGCAGGTTGCAAGACAGGGTAGAGAGTAAGAATGACCTACTGATGCAGGTTGCAAGACAGGGTAGAGAATAAGAATGACCTACCGATGCAGGTTGCAAGACAGGGTAGAGAGTAAGAATGACCTACTGATGCAGGGTGTAAGACAGGCTAGAGAGCAAGAATGACCTACTGATGCAGGGTGCAATACAGGGTAGAGAGTAAGAATGACCTACTGATGCAGGGTGTAATGCAGGGTAGAGAGTGAGAATGACCTACTGATGCAGGGTGTAATACAGGGTAGAGAGTAAGAATGACCTACTGATGCAGGGTGTAATACAGGGTAGAGAGCAAGAATGACCTACTGATGCAGGGCGCAATACAGGTTAGAGAGTAAGAATGACCTACTGATGCAGGTTGCAATACAGGGTAGAGAGTGAGAATGACCTACTGATGCAGGTTGCAAGACAGGGTAGAGAGCAAGAATGACCTACTGATACAGGTTGCAAGACAGGGTAGAGAGTGAGAATGACCTACTGATGCAGGATACAAGACAGGGTAGAGAGCAAGAATGACCTACTGATGCAGGGGGCGATATGTGAACGGCTCTGCTGGTAGCCCTTGGAGCAGCGGTTACAGGTGACCCCCGTCACTCCGTCCTTGCATGGGCACTGCCCTGTAGTCTGGTTGCAAGTCTTGCCAGATGCTCCGATTGGATGACAATCACAAGCTTCAACAAAGAGAAACACCAACATAGGTCAGTCAACGTCATCAAGATAGGATACACACAAGGTCTGTCTGTATGAGGTTCTAGACACGCACAGGACTACAAATATAGCCCAGTGAGCAAGATACACAAGGTCTGTCTGTATGAGGTTCTAGACAGGCACAGGACTACAAATATAGCCCAGTGAGCAAGATTGAGTGGTTTTTAAAACAAAGAACATCGTTACTATCTAAAAATACATTTTTATTTAGATTTTGTTTATTTTATACAAATAATACATGCATAGGCAGAATTTCAGCATTTTTATTGGAAAGGTTGGCAACCATTGAGCCTGCGTAGGTCCACTGTGGCAAATCTTGCCGAGTATTACCGGAGTGACACGAATGCAAATTCGGGATTCCTAGAAATGAGCCCAAACGGTCACCCGTCCACCCTGCCAGTGAATAATTACCAACCACGGCTCTAGTTAAAATATGAAAACTTAATATTTACATACATTCACAAAAACTATCATTACAGACAGACGAACACTTTGCTTTACATATATATATATATTTATTAAAATGTCATATTTGCAAGACATCGACCGAGGGTAGTTGAGATTGGCTGTCGGAGATGGCAAGCAGCCTTTGGACCCATTTACAAAGATTCTGATTGATATTGACCGCAAAGTAAACTACAATAAAAGTTGTTTTAGACCAATTACATAATATTATAAATTATCACTAAAATTAATTTGGTTACTTTATTGAAATAACATTATTTCGTATATTATTTATAACAGACGAACTGGAGTGTTCCATAAGAAATTTGTTAGAGTCAAAAGTGAATAATTCCTGTCGACTTATTTCTCATATTTTTGATGTCTTCTAAATATTGGGGTGGGGGGGGTGGGGGGGACTGACCCCCTTATCCCCCGAATTCCACCCATGAACACATGGATACATTATCATAAAATGGTAACGTCACTTGTGAAAAATGTTCCTAAATGTGAATATTTTATATCAGTGTTTCCTAAATGGTGGGTCGCGACCTACTATTGGGTCAAGTCAAAGAACTGCTGGTTTGTAGAAAATGTAATTACCTTATGCTTGGTTAGTTATTTGTGCCCATAATACCAAGGAGACGCCAGCGATCATTACAGAACGGGCGGAGTGCAGCAGGCTGAGAGCGGTGGATAAAACCGCCAGAAGCCAAATATAAGTGTCAAGATGTTTTTCAAGCACCACGTCTATTACTCTTTTTGGGCCATAGGCGTAGGGGGAGAGTGGAAAACTACGTTGGAAATCCACCCTAAGTACACCCGACCGAGATTCGAACTTCGATCTCCCCATCATCAGTAGTCTAGTCCATCACGAAAGTGCGCGTTAGACAATGCGGCCACCGAAGTGGGCTAGTTGTCAACTATTCTAATTACAGTTGGATGAAAGTACAGACATATTAGAAGATGAAAATTTAGTTTGTTTCCTAAGATATGATCATAAAGAATTAAGATTTNTTTTTTTTTTTTTTTCAAATCACTTTCAAAAAGAACCAAAGCTGAGGCAATTTTCAATTTAATCAATGAATTTTTGATTAAAAATTGAATTTAAGGGAGACAAAAATACACTTTTCTCTAGGGTTCGAGCCAGTCAGAGAATCTGACATTGATTCTATTGTTGAACTGTCATGTGACTGAAAGACAACTACGATAAAGTTTCTTTAATTAGTTTTTGACAGAGTTGTCATCGTGAATATTCCACTTTAGCGGGAAAATATGTGAGATTTGTCATGCCCTTTGTCATGACGCGAGGCCGGTTTCTAAACATTCGTTTTCCTAAAAGCAAATACAGGAATTTCATCGTGAATATTCCACTTTAGCGGGAAAATATGTGAGATCTGTCATGCCCTTTGTCATGACGCGAGGCCGGTTTCTAAACATTCGTTTTCCTAAAAGCAAATACAGGAATATATTCGATGTCAAAGCAAACCTAGGCTAAAATTGACCTCTCTTACTCCTAACTTGAAGTTTTTGTTGAACATAAACATTATCACACGAATTTAGACCCGTCTCTGGCGGTGAAATATTGAACTTAGCGTGAAGTCTGTTATCTGATATTTTTATATATTTTTTAATTTTTCACACTAGGAGGTAGCGCGATTGGCGTCAATGATTCTTCCAGATTAATGTGATTTATTTTCTTAAAGTTTCATATTTTCCTCATAAAGATGGCATGCTTTATGACGAAACTATATCTATAACTCTAATCACGTGATTGTGGTGTGCTGAGCCCCCCCTTGGAGCCAACCTTTGGAAAAAAATAAGTTTTAAGAATTTTGGGGTTAGTTATAATACTTGAGTAATCAGTGTGTGAGGTTTTAGCTTTGTTCCTTGTCGGGAAAATTAAGAAAAACTTTGGACCGACAGAAGTTATAGCGTTGTGCTGAATACCCCCTAGAACACAGACAAGGTACACACAAGCCCCACAACCTTCAAGACAAAATGGCTACGCTCCGTGGGAAAGATTGAGTCTTTCAACACGGGGATCCCCCGGTGCTAGTGATGGATCGCTCGTGAGCGAGTCATTCAAATTGAACAACTCTTGAACGAGAGCTGTGAACGAACGAACGACTCTCGCTTCACGAGCGAGTCATTCACGCCGCCATTACACACTACATTAGAAAGAGTCAGGAGTGTTTGATGGGTCGAACCAGCTCGTTGAGGCGAGCTAGCTCACATAAGCTCGCTCACTCAAAAGAGTCGTTCATATGAGTCATATCGTTCGTCGCATGGCTGGCTCGCTCCTAATCCCTTCACCCCTTGACGTCCATAATTTTACGAGCGAGCGTTAACTAGTTATCACAATTCGCGTTCCGAACGTGCAAATCTGTCCCTTACCTTTCAACTTATGAACGAATTGGACTTATGTGTAATTTATCCGAAGCCTATTGCGTTTGAGTCTTAAATTTTATTGCTTACGCATACTACTTAGAATAATTAATCTTAACATATTGCCTTTAGTGTATAATTCACAGAATTATGTCTATTGATGTTAAGAAAAATAGTTAGTTTAATATTGTAGGCAGTGCTGCAATCTAGTAGCGATAGTAAGTATCTATAGTTGATCTTTTTCGTAGTAACGAACGAAGAACGACAGAAGAGTTGTGAATGACAAACACTCCTGACCCTTTCCAGAACGAATGAACGAGAGCGAAAAGAGAGTCGTGAATTACAGCTCTCTAAGCTCAGCGAAGAAGGGTGATTGGAAATAGTGCAGAAGCGATGCTTTGGTAGCCAAGACTAGCTAAATCAAACCTAGCATTGAACGAAAACACAAAGCGAGTAGGCAGAAATAATGATAGCGTATGAGTGAAAAGAAGAGATGTAAAGAAACATAAAACTAATGCACGATGTCTCCTGTAAAGTGTCACATGGACACAAAGTAACGATTGGGGGAAAAGGGGGATCGGTGCTTGATGCATCCTTGTGGTAGGGCTTGATATTTAGGGTAATAAGTCTATTTAATTTCATTGATCTAAGTTCTTGATTTAAATGTACAAATGACGTGCATACATTTATTTTGTACAAATAATAATAGAAATGTGTAGTAAAAACAGTTGGTCTCTTGGTCAATGTATCAGACGCGTGATGTAGTGTTTAATGGCGGTGCGAACGACTCGCTCGCGAAGTGAGAATCGTTCGTTCACAGCTCTCGTTCAAGAGTCGTTCCATTTGAATGACTCGTTCACGAGCGACCCACCACTTTACCCATCACTACTCGGTGCAGTCCTTAAGGCTGCTACACACGGACAGGTATATCTGTGAGGTTGGCCTGTTTAGGCATGCCTGTCCGGTATACCTGTACGTGTGTAGCTGCCTTAAGTGATAACTACCATCAAGCAGGCTTGTTTAAAAACAGTCCACTTTAAAGACGATTTTAGTAGATAACAAACAAAAATTGCGCTTTATTGTCAGTAAACTGGCTTTCACAAAGCTAGGTTCATGTAGTGGCCTCACCCTTTCCCATAAACCGAGCCCCCCCTTTCCACCCAACGAGATTATCCAAATTTGAATTTACAAAGGGAAAGTAGAATACATTGGTCATTTAAATTCAATGCAATTCAAAAAGTTTGTCAAAGTCTGGTTTAGAACAATCAAAATACTATCAAATGGGTCCTCCCTTAGAATAAGATGGATACAGTTTATATTTATTGCGTGAAATCAAGTGAACCTGGACCAAAGGTCTTCTAAATTACAACAAACAACAATTTCTTTGTTTAATTCTTTGTCTTTTCATGTCGAGGACTACAAATTAGTTTTCCTGAGTCAGAGCCAGGACATCCTTTTCTTGTTAATTATTATTATTAAGGTTAACATAAGGATAACAAGGACTTATTCAAGAAATAAGAATAGTTAGTGTATATCAAAGGGAACGAACCCACATTAGTCAGAAGAAAATGTGAGAAAATAGCGGTAAAAGGGACATTTGTAAAACAAACTCTAGTTTTCCTAACCGGGTTTTGAAACTTGACCTCCATGACCACAGAGGCCAAATGCAATGCAAGTCTAGCACCTTACACCCCTTAGTCACCGCTAGGCCGTTCAAATATTCAAAAGTATTTTTACATCAATACTGATTAATATTTTAAAATAGAGTATTAGTAGTGACAAAATATCTAATAGCTGGCTTTGGCTATGTCAGGTTTGATGAAGAAAGTGTGGTTAGGTTAAGTTATGTTGAGAAATTACAGGAGTGGTTAGTCCAACTAGTTGAGTTACAAATGTTGGCCCACCATGTAAACACTTTTCATAATGAGTATTTCTAATAAAACCCATAATTATTGTTTGACACACTTACTGATAGCTAGGGTTATACCGAGGAGGGTGGGCCCCTCGTGGCACTATTATTAAAAACGTTACGTGTTTGTAGGGAAATAGCTTTCTTTTCACAATAATTCAAATCAAAGGTTGCCTTCCTTAATATATTTCAAACAATGAATATTAATCTCAGAATATAAAACTCAATACATTCACATGTGTTAGGAAATCTTCTCACACACCTGGGTGATAATATATTTTTTTCTACGATGACTCTTTGTCATCAGTTTATATTTTCAATTGTTAAATGTCCCCACACCTCTATTGCAAATAGGCTACTTGTGAAACATAGCCACTTCGAAAACACTCTCTTTCTCTCTCTCTCTTTTGGAACAAAGAGAACATGGTGCAACTTAATTAAAGAAAGAAAGAATGTTCCAGAAGAATCTCTACAACGTTACCGTGAAACGGTCTGCGATGTATTCATCTCTTATTGTCATTCGGTCCACAGTCTTATATAAAGAATGGTCCGCAACATTTTAATCTCAAATTTTTTACTCGACTTCCAATCTTCAATTATAACGGCCCGTGACACGTTGAGATATCTATCTCAAGCTGCCGTATCGTGTGTATAACATTCTTATTCTGAATCAACTGCTTTTAAGTTAATAAAAACAAGTTTCTGCCAGTTACATTCCTCACATTTAATTAGTATTTAGCCCGGACCATTAGAAGCATCACGCCTGATCCCAAAGTGAGTCCACGACGAGAGGGTCGACAACAATACACACCGACCACACCTCCCAGAAAGACAGACATCACGCTACATGATTCCTAAATGACTAACGAGAACAAAATTGGAGTCCTGTGAAATGCATACATCCACAATCTCAATTATGTTTTTAAAAAATTTCTATTTGATGCAATATGGATTTTATGTTGACACAATTCGTTGCCATCTTCTGTTGGGGTAGTTTATCATGAATCACCGGCCATCACAAATATAACTACCCTTCCCTGTAAATATTCTGGGTACGGTCCTTCTAGCTGAATGTACATTTTTATAATTCTATATCAGTGTGTGTCAATATGTTACTTGTAATGGGTAGTATTTATAGATATTTGCTGAATTTGAAAAAACCCTGATCCTATAATTTAAGTCACACAAAATAAATAGTAATGAGCCCCCAAAAATACAGTTGCTAATTTGTGTAAAGAAACCGTTTGAACGTGTCAAGGTTTTGTCTTAAATTGATTTTTTCTGTTAAAAGCTTGGATACATAAACTTATAATAAGTATTTGAAAATATATTGGGTGAGAGTTCAATTCTAGATTAATTTTTAAAAATATAGAAATTGAGTATAATAAATTTTTGTAAAATATGTTAAGTGAATTAAAATTAACTATACAAAAAATAGTTATAAAGTATTTATTGCAGAAAATATTAGAACAACTAAAAATCCATTAACATATATACATAATTTACATATTTAGACAAGAAGATTGGCTAAAATATAGCATGTTTATTTATTATTAATATAAGAGTTAGTCAATTTTTGACTAAATATTATTGTTTCTTAAACATTGCTTTATAAGACTATTAATAAAATTCTTCACTTTCGTAAAAAATATTTAATATATTGTTACAATCACATTAACTACTTTAGAAAGATATTTTATTGCAAAAAGTCTGCAATTTATTTTGACAAAAAAACTTCGTGTAAAAGTTCTAATTGAATTTAAGATCCTACCACGCACTTGAGGTAATGTTGCAACGCTCAAACATACGGGAGTGTTTTCAAAACCTTTCGTTATTTATTTCTAAATTAAAATGTACTTCAATAACCTGGTACAGGGCAGACTCACGGATACAAACGATAAATAACGATCGAAGAAATTAAGTTTCATGTCCCTAAAAAAAACAACACATAATTCAAAACAGGTTCATTCATTCCGATACAACGTTTCGACCCCCAGGGTCTGCAGCTTTACAAAGGCTACAAAAGTTGAGCGTCAAGTTAATTAATTTTGAAAGCCACCATGTTGTTGACGTATATACATTTTAACCTCCTAGCTAGATGGTCCCCGTGCACTCATAGAATGTTCGACAAACTTCCCAATTAAATCATTCATAAATAAACATGTGAGTCTTGGAGTTACCATGTCTTAGATTCCCTTCTTCATTTACATCCTCTTTGTCTGCCAACAGACAATCTAGAGTTCAACTTCAGATCTAGAACAGCTACATCCTTTCTAGGCCTTTTTTAGAACACACGCTTCAGCTTTATTGGCATATCGCTTGTTATGCGTAAAATAATATTAAGTTTTGTTTGTTTGGATATCAAAACATAATATAAACAATTATTAACCAGCCGCTTCGGTGATCGAATGATCTAAGGCAGACATGCTACACTCGTTTTATATTAAGGGCTACACTGAAAATTGAAAATACTGAGGGAACCGAATTTCAAAAATTTAAATAAAATTCATATTAATACAAAAATAAAATTAAGATTATGTAATAGTTCAAGAATTACTCCACCCTCTATTTTTCCCCAGAAAAACAAAACATTTTATTTACAGTATTTTGTGTTAGATTTTTAAACTCTGTGATGACTTCAGTTTCATAATTGATGATAAATGTGTGTTTGTAAATCATGATTTCTTGAGAGTTTGTTCCTTTTCAGAAGATAAAACAGCTGTTCATACGCTCATGTGCTGTCAAACATTGCACTTATTTGGCACGCAAATAAAAATAAAATACAATTGAAATATATCTCTGGCGAGTAAAGAGTAAACATTAAATAGATTTACTCAATAATGGCAAATTTTAAAAACTTCCTAGTCTAAAGTTTGTGTATTTCTAAAACTCCTAGTCTAAAGTTTGTGTATTTCTAAAACTCCTAAAAAAAGAGAGAGAGAGAGAGTTGGGTCACACTATACGTTGCTTCATCAAAAGGACCGCCAGCCGCACATGATCATGGATCGAGCCACATGTGGCCCGCGGACCGCCAGTTTTTCAGACATTGTCAAAGAGGTCCTTCTCGCAATGTACTAGACTTAAAATGACATAGAGATCGGGGTTCGATCCCGGTTGGGTGTACTGAGTATGGTTTTCCCCTCAATGGTTTTCCACTCTCTCTCTCCACGCAAATGCGGGTACAGTTCCTCCAAGTGTAAGCTTCATAATTCATAACTAATCAGTGTAACTGGTACATAGGTGTGTAACCCCAACAGTAGTAAGACGCGGTGCTAAATAAAACACACACACACACATATATATATATATATATATATATATATATATATAAACCTTAATTACTAATGTAATTACTTTACTTTGTTTTATGCGCCTACAAATTAAATACAAAAATAGCATAGTCTAAAGCAGGAAATNATATATATAAATATATATATATATATATAAACCTTAATTACTAATGTAATTACTTTACTTTGTTTTATGCGCCTACAAATTAAATACAAAAATAGCATAGTCTAAAGCAGGAAATATAAATAAAACGTTTTTCAAACTTCAAAAGTAGGTGAAGTTATTTAAAACCTTATTTTATTTTATTTTATGAGATACTCCTACCAAACAATTTAACAAATAAAAAATACCAAATATAAATCAAGTTTTTTTTTAAAAGTTTAATCGTGTTTTGAATAAGAGGCACTCGAATTCAATTTGAAGGTAAAGTTTTGGGCGTGTTTTCACGAAGCGCACACAACGCAATAACAAAACAAACTGTTTTTTTTTCTCTCTCGGAAAGTTGGCATTAGCTATTCACCGTACCAGAGTACATTTAAATATATTTGGGTTTCACAGTTGCCATGAAACTTTTTAAGTAACGTTTTATAGATACAAAAGTTGGGCTTTGTAGAATGTTTTAATAAGATTGTTTCCATATTGAGTGCTTTAATTCTTGGAGACTCTAGTTTGATACCAGGTGAATATTAAAATAATATATTCATATTTATTTATTATATAATTTACTACCCATATCGGTGAGCGCGTGGTCTAATGGGCTATTCTCACATTAGTTTATACCGCGAGATCGAGGTTCGAATCTCGGTCGTGTGTACTGAGGGTGGATTTCCAAAATGATTTTTCACTCTCCCTCCACGCAAATGCAGGTATATTTTCTCAAAATATAACCTTTCTAGTCCCTAATACCATTAACGTAATCAGTACGTAATCCTATAACCCAAAACCCGCCTCGATGGCGTATTTGGCTAACGCACCAGTCGTGCTGAGCTAGACCGCTGAGGACGACGAGATAGAGGTTCGAATCTCGGTCCGGTGAACTAGGTTTTTTTCCTAACTAGTTTTCCACTCAAATGCGGGTTCACTTCCTCTAAATTCAAGCTTCCCAAATCGTAATCCATTAGTGTAATTAGTACTTAAGCGTATAACCCGAACGGTTAGTAAGACTTGGTGAAAAATTTATTTATTTACTATAACCCGAACGGCTATTAAGACGCGGTGCTAAACATAAAAAAATTATTAAAATATATATAAATATTGCTGCTTTATCTTTCCTTTTAGATCTGCAATCACACTTTTAATTAATACATTGAAATTCACATTAGGTAAGATTAGATTAAGTGCACAATTAGTCATTTGAATGTATAATGAAAAATGCCGCCTGAACACTTGAGTGGAGCCCGGAAGCTTTAACTTAATTCGCTGATGCTCCACCACTGTGCTAATCAAGTCCTTGCCTTTACCACGAACCTACATCCCTCAACGTTCAAGGCAGTTTGTAATGGACGTGAGTTTGAGTCCCGTGTCCAGGTATTATTTTACAAAATATTATTTTGGAATGATTAAAAAATTGGTGTTTACTAGTATCGAGTGTTCTGTCTTTTTCTAGCGGCTTGTTTACCCGTCCCAAGGCGGCAAGTAAATAACATATTATCTTCAATGTTGTTTTGTTTCGCCTATACGAGGTAAGTATGCCCTCTATAGGTTCAAAACAAAAATAATCTATTTTCAAATAACTCAAAAATTGTCTTATAATATCAAATATATGAATTTGTGGCTTTTGTTTACCCTATAAGGTAGCAAGCTTAACTAGTATTTTTCCACCATGGTATAGCTTATAGGACATGGTCATAGTGTAATCCGTCAAGGTAAGACTGCTACTTTTTAGTCAATGGTGTAGTCGTAGATTTAGCAGTGCCGGAAAGCAAGGCCGTAGCAACCCCAAAGTTGAAGGGGGGGGGGG
>CABFWB010005575.1:0-43282 GCA_902151455.1 Timema bartmani | reverse complement strand
ATATTTAAGTTCCTAAAATAGCTCTCATGCCAATTATAACCACAAATTACTGTTTGAAAAAAACAAAGCATAAAACTTTGGGTCACTGAATGTAATTTGAAAAGAAAATGATAGCTTTTGTTACCAATAAAGGTTATTTTGAAATAAAAACACTTCACAATCATAATGTTATAAAAAACTATTTATTTCCATGTTACAAAAGATTTTTAAAAGATTACAAAAAAGAGAATGTATTATTACAAAACAGGGTCTCACAGGAGCAGATCCAGGATTTTCGTGAGGACGGGGGTAGGGGGCAGGGTTGCTTCGATAGGATCTTATCAGGAAAGATTGCCCCTCAGGAATTTCTAAAGAAAAAATCCTTCAAAATTTGAGTAATGTTTTCAGTGTAACGCTCAACTTGTATGTAATCCTCAAATTAAGGATAAAGCTTGACCGTCACTATTTACTCTGTTATTTTTATGTGTAAATTTACCAAATCTATGAATTTATGCAAGTTTACTTTCATTAAGAAAAGGAAAATAATGATTAATGATATACAATTGAAAGAAGGAAAAGGCATAGAATGACACGCGAAGCAACTTGTTACGGAGATATTGCATGGCAATACAACATGGTAATGATTATACACAGAGTTAATTGGAGGAATATTTTTATTATTTTGCTAATACTAAATAAAAAAAATCTTGAGGAAGGTGCGAGTCCCTCCTCTGGATCCGCCCCTGGGCTCTTAACTAATATACAAAGTTTGATAACCTGAGAAGTATTCTGAAAATTTGAATCAGTGGGGATTATTCCCAGATTGGAAGTAAATAATGCCACACTGGCGTCTGCCGCCAGAGTGATTGAGCTCCAGTGAGGTTTATCTTTTTTTGTTAATCATTATTGTGAGTTGATGGTCACCCACAATTAACAATTCTAAAATCTCTAGTAAGAGCACCCAGTTCAGCTTCAAACAAAACATAATTTATTATTTTTTCTGCAAAAACGTTTTGTTGTGCATCAATATTGTGCAATTTGTGTGCAATAAGCTTACCATAAACATCAAAACTATCCTCTGCCTGTAATGTTCATAGAAGTTGGCCAACTAAATTCATCACTTCTTGATTCAGTGACTTCCTCTTCCTTGTACAACTCGGTTCACTGACATGTGAAGTTTCCCCAATGTGAGTAGACGACCAGTGGTGAAGCAGTTACAGAGCATACAGAATGCTCGCTTGAAGAATCATCAGCTTCTTGTCCCTGTGAGAAGTATGAAACAATAAAATATTGTATTGGTCCCATTTATGTCATGACACTGCACTCGTTTCAAAGTAACAAGTGTGATTTTTATTAATATTTTTCCTTCATTTCAGTTTCCCGAATCAACGAGCGAGTGGAAGAAAATTGCCTGAGATTGTGCAACCGAATGTAATTTTACCCATTTCCTTGGTGCAGTTGATGGCAAACATATTTGGATTAAACCGCCAACAAAGAGTGGGTCTTTTTTTTCAACTACAAATACAATACTTCAAATACAAAAAACCATGAATTCATTTATTGTGACTTCAGAACAAATGGACATGTTTCCGATCGAGGAGTTTTAGACAAAACAACATTTAATAACAAAAACTTGTAAGAGAAACAATGAACATTCCTGCAGCAGAAAAAGTTGTAGGCAGTGAGAGGATTTTACCGTATGTAAGGTGCTCTTCGTCAGAATTTTCTCAAACCCTTCAGCCACAAGGAATTGGAGGATAATGTTAGGATTTTCAACTACTGCTTATCAAGAGCAAGTAGAGTGATAGAAAATGTGTTTGGTTTATTAGCTGCACGATTCCAAAACTTTCATCCACAAATAAATATAGATCTTGAAAATATTGATTCTGTAGTGATGGCTTGCTGTGTATTACAAATTACCTGTCCTGGAGTGTCCATACCCTGTGGCAGTTTGGATGTGGAGGATATCAACGAAGCAGCCATAAGTTTAGGCCTGCATACATGGCCTGCATACATGGCAAACTTTGATGCCCTTCAAAAGGGACAGATGCAAAAGAAGTAAGAAATATGTATGTTCATTATTTCACTAATAAATGGAGTGTACCATGGCAGAACAAAGCAATATTTTGATTCATTGTAGTATAACTTAATTTGAATTCATATATAATAGTTATTATATATAAAGCCATTCTATTATTTATATTTTTTATTTATGTGCAGTTAATTTAAAAAAAATTTATATTAACAATTTTGTAATTTTTAAATTATATTTTGTAGTTTGTAGGCTAAATTTTACATTATAATTTTATTTTTTAACTAAATAAAAAGTAGAGCAAGTAAAAATAGGGTGGCTACAAAACTTCTATTTTAAAATTCCCTGACTTTTCCAGGATTTCCAGGTGATTTTTAAAATTTTCCCTGACTTACCTTTTTTCCAGTTTTCTATGTTGAATGATGATTTTTCTGTTTGTCATATTAATTACATATCTTTGAAAAATGCTTGCAGCTACTAGTGATAAACATTTTTATAGGTTATTTTTCCAGTAATAAATGTTTTAGGTAAACTTGTTATTTTTGCACCGTGGAGATGAGGTTAAAAACAATGTGAAAATAAACCTTGTTCATAGTTTTTGCTTTTTTATATCCAACACCAAAGGATGCACATAATTACTTAAATAATTTCTTAAGAAATAAATCACTTCAAAGGAACAAGTGTGAAGTTAATTTGAACAGTTTATAATATTTTTGAAGTGCTTTTATTTCTTCTTCAATGCCTCTATTCTTTCTTGCTTGTTTTTGGGCGTGTTCTAAAAAAAATTTCTTCTTAGCTTCAAGCTCTTTTCCCATTACTGCAGCTTGTTTCCTATCCCCCTTTTTTTTCTCTTTATTTTGTTTTTCCCTCATTTTTCTTTCCAAGATATCTTTTTAACGTGAACGAGCATTGGGGGAAGAATTAATCAAAGATTTGGTGATTTCTACCGTCTTTATTCCACCAATTGATTTTACTGAGCCGTATATTTGTCTTTATGCGATGAGAGAAGTTTCTTTTTGATTTTCCACAAAACTCTCTCAATTTAGAGAAAAGCCTCTCTCTAAACTGGCATTCCCATGTGATAGAATCAGTAGTAATCTAAGAAAAGATACCAAATTCTGATTATCATCATTATTTGGTAGCATAGTCATCCAAAACGTGTCTAGTCTGTGGTGGTCCCTTGAAAAACTATTAATTTTTGGTACAAAATCTGGGTGGCTGTACAAGTCAATGAACTGCTGATCTACATGGTGAGCTGCAACACTGGTTATACAATTATTTGTAACCAGTATCTCCAAAGTAGACTTTAGTCGCTCCCTACGGGTTGACAGCTACAGGAGGATCTAGGAAAGATATGGTCTAGGTGAGCTTGTACTTAAGGGGGGAATGTTCCGTAAGCTTTGAACAAAGCTTCTGAAGGTGATGTAAGCAACGTTGGATGTATTTGTAATTTTATATGAATATGTTTACGAAGAGGTATAGGTTTATTGTGTGCTGTGGTAAGGGTGAATGGCTGAGTTGCCATGGAAAGTAAACAAAACTAACATTTTTACATTTTATGAGTAGCCATGTTGTATGTGTTATTGAAACTAGTATAATACTTTAAATAAAATAGTTAATATGTGTCAATATGTTTATTTAATGTAAACCTTCTAGTTTCCAACAATAAAAAGGCCAACAATTCAGTTGAAGAAAGAAATTATATAAATTTAGTTAAGTATGGGATACTTTGTCAAGCTAATTAATTAATAGCCCAAGGAATGCAATTATTAAAATAGTTGAGACACAACAAAGGCACATTCTATAATCTTGTCTGAAGAGCAGAATATTCTTTCTGATGGCTTCCCTGGTTGCATAGCTGGGATCCACATGCTTAGAATTCAAAAGATTGGTTTCATTGAACAGATTTTATTCAAGCAATGATTTAGCAGCATCCAACTTATCGCTCTTTATTAATCTCTTTATTAAGGAATTCATTATTATCCTTAGAGAGCCATACAAGAAAGGAGCAAGAGGAACATCAGAGTGAATGTGACCGAGGAAAGGTTCTACATCACTTGCAACTGACTGAAAAAAACTAAGTTTAGCTAAAGGTTGTCTTTCACTGAAGAAGAGATTGTATGAAAGCTCTGAATACCGGGTGCTTTCTTTTATGTATTTTTTACATTAGGGATTATAGCTACTGATGTCTCAGCAGCCTCTATTAGGTAATATAGCTACTGATCTCTCAGCAACCTAAAAGTTTTGCAGCCACCTAACAGTGCAAAACTTAGGGTAAAGTTCAATGCCACCATAATGCACATAATCTTCTCTAAGTGCAGATACATTTTTTAGCAAACTATACAATGCCCGAATAAATTCAACAAGCCCCCAATTGGTTGACTTTATTGCTGCTTTAAAAGCACAATGAAGACTATGGAGACCACAACTGCTGATATCCAGCATTGTAGGACTATCTGGGTCATTTAATTATTTTAGCTGTTGAATGAACTTATTATTGGCATTAGATCTATACATTGAAACCTGTAGTAATTTTATACTTTTCAACTCTAAAAGTGCGTCTGAAAAAACCTTTAACAGGTAAGCAGTTGTTGCATGGCCGAGAAAGGTCGATGTGAAATAGCGCGTTGAAACTACATTTGTCTTTGTAGTCCAAAAGAGCACTACAAGGTCCATTTGACCCTTTTGTGCAACCTTGTTAAGGGACTCGTCGAATCCAACCACTATTTCTCAACACTCTTAAGCACATCTTTACAAGATGTTTATGAAAATATGGGGCCAAACCATACAAGGTCATGTAGCCAATTTTTGCCCTCACTAATTGCATCTTTTGAGCAATTGTACTGTCTGGGAGCATCACTTTAAACAGATTTACACTTTTTTCAGCAGCCCGCGTTGAAGTATGTGACATTATAGGTAGAATTGAAGCACCAAATAATTTCAGATCTTGTCACATCATCATTTACAAGTAAGTTTCTCAATCTGCCAGTTTCCTTTGTGCAATAGATGTAGCTGTAGCTGTAGCTGTAGGCGCAATCTCAATTACACGCTACAAATAGAAAAACTATTATTGGACATTAGCCTATTTTTTATCTGATTTTGCAATATATTTTTAATAGAGGCATGGTTAAAAAAATGTCGTAATTGAAAATGATTGAATTTGTGAATCAGTATTTAAATTTTGACAGCACTCTCCTGACTGAACTGTATTTAAACATAGCTTGTACTCCACTTACAACAAATATTCAAATAAACGTAAAACTATACAAGCTTACCTCAATGTTAAATGGCTCAAAAGATAGCGGTAATTCAGAGACGGCATTCCTAGTATCTGCCATGGCAGCAGATATGAATTTCGAATTTGAACAATTTCCTTTTTAAAAATCAGTCTTTGAAAATCAACGCTTTTTATTTAATTTGGTAGTTTGATGTTTTTTGCTTTGGGTGTGACTTGTTACAGCTCGTTTGCCCATGGTGCTTAATCTGAACTGTGAATAACACAACTTACACATGGCAGAATAATTATAATCTTTTGCTGGTCTAACCCAGTCAAACTCTAGATCTAATAGCCATGATTCATTAATACATATCGTTTTGTATTTTGACATTGTTCATATTTGAATCAATATCTAATATCTTAAATACACAACCGTGTCAATACTAAATCAAATTTTAAAGTGTAAAACAAAAGTTTGAATATCTTTCATTTAAAGCAAGCATGCACAAATACTGGAGAAAGAAGGGAACCAAATTCCTACCCCTTCTCTAAAATCACTTATTCCTTTCGACTTTAAAAACGTGTGGCTATAATGGCAATAATTAGAAAAGGTGGAAACTGGAAATCCCTTGACAAGTGTGGGGTTTTTTTCAGCCAAGTTAACAAAAATTAAGAAAAAAATAAAGTACAAGTAAATTGTTTGAGTTTTATGTGCTATTGTGAATGATTATGGTTTTAAAAATAGCATCAAATGCAATGTAAAGAGAATAGAAGGTAGCGCCAGTTGGAAAAATACATCTGATTGGTTGGGCGTGTGACGTCACTCAGTACACTAGGCAGCGCTTAAAGCCGTGTTCTCACGTGTTTTTCTCAGTAAATAATTTCAAGTGATTCATTTGTAATGAAAATAAAAATTAAAGGAATTTGTTCACATATGTCATTTATCATAGTGATCATGTTGAGAATCATCAACTACTGTTTAATTTATTGAAATGACGCCACGTGTTGTTTTATTTTATACAAATCACTACTTATATTCCACAGACATTCAAATTGTATGTATCAGTCCAAAAATGGGTCGGTTTGTTCGTCTCACCACTTAAATATCATTTTTGAGAAATCTTATAGCACAATGTCCGTGAATAGCCAAATAAATCTTAGTAAAAATTAATTAATTATTCTTGTACGTGTTCACACGGTTCATTTAATTTTCATTTTTCAATAATGATAATAACTAACAATGAATAAAAGTATAACTCCTTTTAGCTTTTAATGAAATCGTGAAATAATAATTCAGTCTAATGAAATTAGTGTTCTGACGTTCATTTTGTATTCATCTTCAGTGAATCACTGAAAATGACACGTGAAAACATGGCTTAACAATCACAAAGCTTTATGGAAGACACATAAAGTCATTTCTAAATAATTACTGTTAAAATGATATCACATTTGGGAACATTAAACATATTAATACATATTTAAACTCCTCACCAATAAATGAAAAAAACTGAATAAATTACAATTTAAAAAACTATTAAAATATGTTCAAAATTATATACGTGTTGGAACTAGTGTATTAACACTGGCAACATTCAATTTGTTTTCAAGTTATTGGCATTTTAGTTAACTTTCAATTTAGCACCACAAATATCAAAATCACTATCGGAAAAATGAATGGAACATATTCGAGCAAAATGTGATATAATTGTGTCTTTCCTTTTACATTTGAGCTCCCATGTGTGGGAAATTTCTGGATCCTTAAGAAAGGAGTATAAAGATATATAGATATATTATTACCCTTGCAGTTTCGTTGATTATTTACAGAGTGCAACAGCACACCTAGGCATTTTTTGTCTGTTTGAAAACACGTCTAATTAAAATTGAAGAACACACGCAAATATATTAGCAAAAAGCCTAAAAATCTGATTATTCAACAGTGACTTGTATAGCCTTACGTGCCTAACGTACCTACTTAAATAAATTAACAAAAAGCCTAATAAGTCTGATTGTTCAGCAGTGACTTGTATCCTATATATTATATTATATAAAAGAAAAACTATTATAAAATAATATAACAGATTGATAAGAACAATACAACTACATATAGTTAGCATTCATACATATAAAGTCTGTTCACCGTAGGAATTGTTTTCTGAAAGGCCTTTTTCCCTACCAGAAAGCTATTATGTAGTAGGATATTGGTAGGAAAAAAGACCTTTCAGAGAGTAATTCCCACCGTGAATGGAGTATACTTAATGTTATAGTTACTACTATTAAATCATTAACTAGAACATCCCCTAGCAATCAGCCAACAAATTTAGCGTCACGATTTGGTCCGTTGCAAGGGGTGTTTATGTCCATCCAGTATAGTATAGTGGAGCCAGACCACTAAGCCCAACAACGCAACCTCATGATGACAAATTCCCCACGCCCAGCAACGGATTTACATTCTCTACAGGTGAATGCCGATACACTTGACTTATTTCTAATACCTCCTCTACACCACATCCTCAATACCCTGACCACATAACGGTAACTTACCCTTGTCTGGACGCCCCACGAACACAACATCCCGGATCAAAATGCATTATTATTCACCATCAACACACTGATAATTGGGACATTCCCATATTAAGATTAATTGTTTGTAGGTTTTATAGTCAGTGGAGGTTAGTTAGGCTTCAACTTATTTGGGATGTTAGTAGTCTGTTGACCCACCTCATGTGGCAAAATTGACCAAGACGTTAGTCTCTTTGGTCTAATTTTCCAATGGTGGGGAGGTTGGGATTTGAATCCTAGCTGAGTGTGATTAGTTTGTTTTTAAGGTTTTCCCCTGTCTCCCTCTACACAAATCCAAATTCTATAACTCAATCTTTATCATCTAGGTATACCCTATTCGGATAAAACACATGGACATACCAGTTGACAAGATAATAAAAAGGTTTAAGATGCCTCAACAAAACTTTTAACAATGTAATCCTATTTAAACTGAATCGTACATATAGTAGTAATTACTATCCACATTAATGTGGGTTGTAGGCCTATGAAATATTGTTGCCAAGACTGTAAATAACCAAAATAGGCCCTAGTTTAATGTTTACATGCAGTTTGGTTTAGGCCTAGGTTTATTAATCATAAAAGGTTCACTAAATTTATCTCAAACCGAATTAGTAGTTCAGCTGCAAAATCTTACTTGAGGGATCAACAAGAGGAAAGAGCAGCTTAGATAAAAGAACAACAGTAAGATATGGAGTTTGTGGTTTACCATTTTTCTCCCACACATTTAACATGAAAAGTTTGAAACCATGTAAACAACATTTTAACAGCATTACTATTTTATAGTCAATACAAGGTTGTGTTTGGAGAAAGAAATCAGTGGTAAAAAAAATACAAATCTATTTTACAATATTAAGGTCTATTACACAATAAGTAACCTACCAATAAGTAAAAGTAAACCTCAGTAAAATAAACCCCAGTGATTTTTGTTTAAGAAAGCTTTTATTAGCAAAACAATTAGGTAAGTACTTTTAATTCTAGATACTATATTAAATAACAAACATTTTCTTACCTCTTCATTAAAACTTGATTGTGCGACTCCTGTGGTAGTTCTTGAACAAGGGTGAAACTCAATAATTCATAACACCCCAACTTGGGGGTGTAAATTTCTTCTGCACCAGATCCTGACTTTTTAAACTCTACAACTTTCTTACATTATTTCCTAAAATTGCTCTGCAGATTATTTATTTTATTTTTCACTGTCTCACAATTCACCTCCAGATCTATAGTCTTCAGCAATTGTGGTAATCTGTCATACGCTGCTGCTTTTCCTGCCCAATCCGAGTATTCTTTGCTTTTAACCTTCCAAAGGCGGTTTCATTTTTATACATCTCCAAAAATACAATTGTTAATGCATTGCTGTACTTTTTTGGAGCTACCATTTCTAGTATATACTTTATTTAAAAACCAACTTTAAATTGTGTTTTAAAAAAATTGAAAAAATGATTTAAAAGTTGTAAATTAATCCCTATATTATACGTCTTTATCATAATTAATTAAAATACAAATTTAACTACACTTAATACACTATTGAACTACTAAAACTTATTATTGAATTACTAATTTAATAGCTGATATACACGTGTAGCGCTCCAAAGTTAACAGAGAACTGACAGCCTGACCTGTGTATGCCACTACACGATCAAATATCAAGCGATGTTTGATTTTCAACAGGTCTGAAAAATAAATGAGCATGCCGACAGATTTTTTGCCCTACACACTCAGTTTTACCTGTCAGGTCAGAACAGGCAGGCGTCACCGTACAGTGAACCTGTACGTGTAGGGGGCCATTTAAGTGGGTAGCAAATACTTATGTGTGTGCCTGACATTAGAATTCCTCCCCTTCCCCCTAATATAGTACAAAGGACACTGCTATTTTTAACTCATCACAGCAATGTTCCCCGCCCACCAGCTCGGCTAAAAGGTCTACTTCCATCAATTCTTAAAGGGATTTATGACACTAATTACTATTCAATCTTATATAACCTGTTATTTGAAGTTTGGGATCGAATATTTGTATATTCTTAGTGTTTATAGATGTTTAATTTTTTATAAAGTAGTTTTTGTCAGTCTGAAGAACAATAAATTTGTTGTGTTAGAAAATGATACATACATTTTTATTACATGTTGTAATCTATTGAGTAGCAAAGGACATGGTAATGTAAGAAAGAATCTTAGATCTGTTACACCATGGATGAGAGGACTCTTCCCAGAGTTATATGAGAATGCCAAGATTTGTGATAAGTTATTTGGTGAGATGCGTAATTAACTACAGTATAAAGCTGAATTTATTCAGTCTGAAGAAAACACTGAATTTTCATAAGACAAATGTGATATTCCAGCATTTACTAAACATACAGCTATTAAATCATTTAATGATAGTTTAGTTACTTTGGGCAGTACGCCAATCAAGAAGAAGTTATGTCTTTCAGAAACTAATTATTGTACAAAGAAACTGCAGAAAGTGAATGGAATTGTTAAGAGTACAATTTGAATACAAATGAGTCCAAGCGAAGAATCTTCAATGCGTGTCAGTGTCAGTGTCAAGAGTGAAATGATGAGACAGGTGAAAGAAATGTTTACATGAACATCAGATAGAAATATAAAGGTCTAGATATTAACAGTGTTACCTAAAACTTGGAGTTTGGCATAACAAATTACATGGCAAGAAAAGCAAGAGAGCTTGTGAAAGAAAAAGGTGTTATATCATCACCTAATCCAAAACTGAAAAAAGCTTACCTAGAGAAAATGTGAACATTATTGAACCATTTTATTGTGATGATGCTGTTAGTAGAATTGTGCCTGGGAGAAAAGATTGTGTTTCAATGAAAATAGATGGGAACAGGTGTCATGTTCAAAAAAGACTCCAACTATGTACTCTTAAAGAGGTTTACATGCTGTTCAAAGATAACCATCCAGAAATAACTGTGGGATTCTCCAAATTTGCTGATCTATGACCTAAGAACTGTGTATTCCCAGGATCAAGTGGTACACACAATGTGTGTGTATGTACACATCACCAGAATGTGAAGCTTATGGTCAGTGGCTGCAAGATCAAGGAACTAACTGCGGAAGAAGATATGCCAATTTCTGATTACAAAGATTGTTTATCCAGAGTAATTAGTAATCCGCCTTTACTAAAGTGCTTCAGCAAAAACTGTGAATATTGTCTAGGTCATACTGAATTACAAAAAAGTTTGAAAATATATATGACAGTAGCATTTGTTGACATGATAACAAAAAAGCAGTTGGTTACTGTGGATCATTAAAACTTAGAAATCGTTTCAAAACCGGTATAAGAATTCTTGGATTCCCTCTTTGAAAATTAAATGTCTTCTTAATCATTCTCTCAATGCTAAAGAGCTAGCTAATTTCTTTTCAAAGAAGAAAAAATATCTGGAAGAGTCTGAGTATTTAGTGGTTTGTGACTTTTCAGAAAATTACTCATTGGTTCTTCAGGACTCAGTACAAGGGTTCCATTAGAACAATGCACAATCCACGATCTATCCAGACTTGTTATTTAAAAATCACATATCTTTCAAATGGGGCAGAATCACTGTACATAAATCGCAAGAACTTTACAAATTTGAGTTTACATCACCAAGACTTTTGATGCAAAGCAGAGTGGCATTTGTTTGCCACATCACATGGTAAAAATGCTTGTGATGGTGTAGACTGTAGGGGGAACTGTAAAGCGTCTTGTTGCTAGAGCCAGTTTACAAAAGCCCTATGCAGAGCAAATAATGACACCAAGACAGTTATATGAATGGGCAAGTCACAATATTGAAGGAATGACATTCATGTTTGTGACACCAGAAGAATACGAAAATGTACAGATATTTTTGCAGGAGAGATTTGCAAACTCTAGATATATTCCTGGAACACAGAAGCTTCACTTTGTCATTCCATTGCAATCAGGGAAACTGATAACAAAGGTCTATTCTTCAGCAGAGGAGTTGAAACTTGAAAGTATCACGCAAGTCAAAGGACAGCTAGAAATGGAAGAAATACGTGTATTTGTTATTTGCGCATATGATGGTTGGGATGTGTTATCTCTGTAAATGAAAACACTGATGAACTCATCAGTTTTCTACATCCACATGGACCAGCTCCATTATTTGTCTACCCATAAGTTCCTGACATTTTAGTAGTGCATGTGTCATCAGTTCTTACAAAAGTTGACCCCCCTGACAGCAACTGGTAGAACATATGTTTAGACAAAACAGGAAGTTTCAGCTGTTCACTGTCAACTGGATACTTATAAAAGGAATAACTAATATGCCCATGTGTTTAAAAGTGTACAAATTTCAGGTATGCTTATTATTTTTAGTACTGGTAAAATATTTGAAGATTTAATTAGTATTACAAAATTTAAATAAAATTTCACTAACATTTTAGCTTACTAGTCCATTAACTTAAGGGAACAATGGAGCAAACTTATGTGGCCTAAGGAAATTAATGTAAATGGAAATTCCTGTTTTAATGAATCCAACATCCTGAACCCATTTGCATCCCATCTTCAACTGTTGCATATTTAATAAGCAATAGTAGGCCCTATACTTACAACATGTTTTTTGGAAGGAAAAAAAAGTTTTTGAGAAAATGGCTGCCAAAATATAAATTAACAATTTTTTCCCCTAATGTAATCAAGCAAAATCTCATATGAAAGAGCTATTCAAGACCTTCCCAAAAACATCAGAACTACTTCTATAGGTGCCCAAGTTACTGAAATATTCAATGTTAAAGTTAACAAGATGGTGCCAAAATTGGCATATATTGCAAATTTTGCAGCCCTATAGCTTCACAAATAAAAAAGATATGGACCTGAAACTTTGCATAAGTATATATCTCAAGTGGCTCTTTCAATATGCCAAATTTTAAAAACACGAAAAATGTGAGGTTGAGGACCTTGTTGATTTGAAAAGGAATGAACTTGTCGTAAGACAGAACACCTGATAATAATAATAATAATAATAATAATAATAATAATAATAATAATAATAATAATAATATATGATGATGATGATGATGATGATGATGATGATGATGATGATGATGATGATAGTAATAATGGAAAGAGATGGGGAGTGTATATAAGCCTCTGTGCTGCAGTCTCAGAGTTTGACACACTGTAGATGTACATTTCTAAAAATGACTTAATACCAACATCGTGACAAGGTCACATGAACTCAAAGAAAAAACATGCCTCAAAAGTTTACTATGAAAATGTTGTACTAGTTACCTGAGATAGCTTGAGTCTTTTTGGAGTCGCTGGAGTTAGTTCATCTGTGTTTGTTAATTCATCAAGTTGTTCAACCTGTCTTTTATGAAGTTGATTCCCTTCCAGATTTGGGATGTCAGAATCCATCTTTTGGTCGATTTGCTAACTTACAGACGAGAATTGAGATGAAGGTAGAATGGATATCCTTCCGTCATGGAGAAATCCAATCCTTAAAACTATTAACAAGGTAAGGTTATAGTTAGACACCTGTTCAACAGGCAGCCAATCCCGATACCTACTGTATCGCACAAAATAATAATTGACTTTGGCTATCCAAATCACATCAATATGGGATTAGGCTTATGTAAATCAAGTCATGTAACCAAATTGAATCAAATTCAAGTTGGAAATTGGCCTTAGATGTGTGTTGGTTAACACCTTATAATGTTAAAAGTGTCTAATCTTTGTCCCACACAAAATAAACACGAGAAAATGTGTTAGCCTCAACCAGCAGGACCCAAACTTTTTGAGTCGTTGGGGAGCACTTTTCAGGAGAGAAATTCGTCACAGAGCACTATCAATCTTGCACATATGTGTTTTTGGCATAGGAGCAACAATATTTTCACCCAGCACCTAGATAGGTATTAAACTGAATGGCAGCAGTATTCATGATAGAAGGTATTTTTAAACATTAAGTTTGATTTAAGTCAAAATGTTATTTTCTCCCCCGACTTCAGAGAAATAAGGAACTTAACTACATAACGGAAAAAAAAAAATTAAGGCAACACATTTGAGAATGAATTCAAAGCAGGTAGGTATTGTAAATCGATAATATGTTAGGTACCAACATAGATATGGTATTTAAAAGCATTTTTACAGTTGCAAAACAAAAAATGTAACTTTGCTTTAATTTGCACAATGTGGCTATATCTAGTTGAATTTGGGGCAGCTGCAACCAAATATCTGGCTCTGCATTGAGGCTGGATCTGCATCTTGTTTTAGTAACCACATAGGCAGGTAATCTTGATCCACATAAGTAAGCTGTTGCAAAGGGCAGAAGGATGATTTTCACTTTATCTGACAAAACTTTAAATTGACCTCTTAGCTGACACCAAAATTCTGATAGTGATTTATTAGTTGCAAAATTCTCTCTTATCTCATAATCTGATATCAAATCCCTCAAGCACCCATAGTGTTGCGATGTGGCTTTTCCTAAATGCAGCATAGTATGGGTTTACAACCCAAAAGTATTATTTTATTTTTTCATTGACTTCTTCTAGAAAATAACAGTTTAAACTATCAAGCAAACTCCAGGTGAACATGAAACTCATTTAAGATATCTCTAGGCATGTTGGAATCTAGTTCTCTAAATTCTTGTACCATTGGGAAGCTCTCTAAATTCCAATTTTTTATTGATTCCAACCAAAACTTGATTTTATTTTTTAAATGCTTAAGTACTTCATCGCTGGTGTCTAAAATAGTTACTGCTTTTCTTTTGAAGTGAGAAATTAAAGTCATTAACTTTTTTTAAATGTCTGCTAAATACACCAATGTCATAAGCCAATGCTCATCACTCCACCTGTCTCCCAATGAGAAGTTATTGTCATTCAGAAAGATTTGTTCTTCAGCCTTCATTTCGAAGAGCCGAGTCAAAGTTTTGCCACAATAAAGC
Source organism: Timema bartmani (assembly GCA_902151455.1). Lineage (NCBI taxonomy): Eukaryota > Metazoa > Arthropoda > Insecta > Phasmatodea > Timematidae > Timema > Timema bartmani. The sequence continues at coordinate 28,605 of CABFWB010005575.1, read as the reverse complement.
CACCTTAACTCTGTGTGAAAAAGTAGATGTATATAGACTCCCCACAACATTTTGAATATCCTTGTATTCTTCGGTTGTGATTTTATAAAATTAATTATAATCACGTTTTCGTCCAAGACTTCTTTTAAAGAGGACAGCATTTATTTTATCACAGCAAGGGAATGGCGGTGGAGGACGCAATGTATACTGTTACAATCCTTGGGTTGTTTTATTCTTGAGATAGCCCCAGGTGTCTTCCCAGCTATGGCTTTTGCGCCACTTGTACACACATTAACGCAGTTACAGTGTCCTATGGGATGTGAAAAATTCTTCTTTTAATTTGAAAATTTCAGCATCAATTGTGTATTGGTAGCACACAAATACTATTAAAATTTCCAATCTGGCCACATCTGTTAATTTATACATTTGGAGCGAAAGTTTAGTGCATTTTATTCATGAAATTAGAGTAGGCCTAGCTTTCACGTCCCCTGCCAAGTCCTCTTTTCGTCGCATGATGCTGTTATTGACAAAGGAACTGTGTCTACCAGTTTCCATCAAGCAAACATTCCCCTATGTCCTTTACGTAAGGCTTTATAAGGTTTTCAGCGATGGTATTGGCTTTGCCAGCTTGAGCAACTCGGTGAATGACTAAGTAGGACGCCATCAATGCAACTGTTTTGAGTGATAGGATATAATTTTCTGGGCTTGTGTTTGTCCTTGCATTCTGGATAAAGCCCCTCAGTTTAATTTCTACCTAGACCATGATCCAGACACTAAGTCCAGGTGCAGCCAATGAAGGTGACAAAAAATAACTGCACATTTATTCCTGAGGAGTTTTTCTAACAGGCCCTCCCTTCCTATGAACATTGAGCTGAAGATGGACATTTTGTGTTTTGAAACCCATCTGGCCTAGTCTGCTGAGGACAAAGTCACAATTTAAAATATGGTTGAGTGCATTGCCGTGGTTTCCTACTCTATGTAAATGCAGATACATTTATTCTAAATTTTACCTTGTGGATAGCCTGGATGTGCGGAAAGACATGATGAACAAATACAAAAGTAGCTCTTCAAATATCCTTTTGAAATATCCATTTTTTGCTGACTAGTGGGATATTAGAATTATGAGATAGTATACAAATTGGTTTTCCTAAAATATTTAGCACCAAAATACAATATTTCCCTGGAGCGTCTTCATTATTATTATTTAGCATCATAGCATAGGCCTACTAAGTACCCGTTTGGATCAGCCTATACAGTTATGTGCTAACTTCACAAATGGTTTTAGGAAAGAAGGCTATATTTATAGGAAATGCACCCGCATTTGGGTATTATCAATTCACATTTTTATTGTAATGTGAAATGATATTAATTCCTTTTTTATTGTTTTAAAACAAAGAAAAAGTGCCTTAAGTCATACCTCTTTTGTGTAGTCCTATTATCTCCAAACTTGTTTAAGCACTATTAATGATCCAAAAAGCTAGGATAACTTGATAAGAGTATAACTAGTGCATAGATGAAGAAGGGGTCATCTATCATCTATAACACATAAGATTAGACAAGTGGAACCTTCCTAATCATGGGATATTTTTAAACCTAGCTTAATAATTGATTATTCTTATATCCAAACATACAATCATCAAACTAGGCCTGTATTGCATTCATAGGCCTAGTTGGTTTAATACGAACTAAACACACTTAAGCCTAATTGTTTGTACATTTTGGTTGTATCCAAATAGTCAAGTACACTTGATTTGATACAGACTTGATGACTTTACACTTTACACACACTTGAGATTAAAGACTGCAACAGACTATTTGAACGGAAAAATATCCTTTTCCCACCTTTTGAGTCTGCAGTGCTGCTTCCTACCAATGATCTTAGAAACCATTTTAAACTCAATCTATCAGCCCGAATTAGCATAGGCTACTTACAGATTTGTGGTGACTTATTTTCACTAGACATGACAAATTATCCAACACAACACAACTCTACAACACTACAAAACAATCAGTATATTTAACATGTGTTATCAAAGATCACATTACTCGACTAGCTACTAGCGAAAAATTAAACAATTGCTGATCAAACACTGCATCGACAGCATGTCAAGGGTAAATTGCTGTCGCCCTTGGACTCAAGGGCGTGTGAGGGGTGCATTAGCACACTTCGTGACTATTCGGACGGATCTGCACTTGATCACGTGATTGCTAATGCAACAATCTAGTGAAAGTCAAGGGTGGAAGGCGCGTGAAATAGACTATTCGGATACAGCCTGTATTAGTCTTTAATAGTTATATGCTCTCACCTGTTCGTGGGTCTTTCAAGCTGATCTCCTAGAATATCCAAAAAGTATGTGGCAGTTGTTTTCATTAGTCTGAAACGTTTAAAAAATTAAAAATATATTTATGACAGAATTACGGTCTCACTTCATTTCAATTTCAAAGTTCTATGAATAAAGTAGATTTAAAAAATAAAAACTTACTAAATAGTAATTATTAAAATATATTTTTAAAAAAATTCTAACTAAATAGTAATTATTAAAATATATTTTTTATTTTAAAATATACATAAACATTAGCGCATGTGACGGAATTAATGTCACATAATTATTTTTTCGACTTTTCAAAAAATCAACTATTTCAATAAAATGAATAGAAGATAATGTAGCTAACTGGATTTCAAGTACGAGCTAGTGTCGTATGAGACGGGTATCAACATTTATCTCAATAATATAACTGGATGGACATACACATGCACATTCGAAGGACAAAAGCGTGACACTCAAGTGTATCGTCTGCTACACTGAGGGGGGACACAGATTTAACGGTTTATTTAAATGTTCTTATGCGAAAACATGTCTCTGATAAATAAAAGTGTTATTGTTTGAAAATAGTGAAGTATTATACCACACTTTCCTGAAGAAACATTTACATTAAGGGATATACAATCAAGTTTTACTGGTAATACTGTACAAATACGAATAAAACCTTAGATATTTCAATTTTTATGTAGTTATCATCAATGTTTTTTACAGTCTGCCACGACTACACTTATATTTAAAGTTGGTTATTAGCTTGTATATTGATTTCAGAAACCATATTATATTGAAAGTTCAATAAATATAATGAACAAGGTATCTTAAAACTTGAATACATTTGTTTGAATGACAAACTTTGAATAGTTGCCAAGCATTCAAACTATCACTTAGGCTTGTGGAAAGTATTATTATAATAATTCCTATTTTTGTAAGTTGGCTCATATCTTTCAGAAACCAAATTATGTTGAAATTTCAATAACTATAATGAAACAAGTTAGCTAAAAACTGTATTACATTTGTTTGAATAACACACTTTGTGTAGAAGTCTTACGTTCAAATGATAATTTAGGTTATAGGCCTGTAAGAAGTACAATATCTACTAAACCCTGATTTTAGTAATAATCTCAATCTGTAAGGCTTTATTTCGCACCAAAATACTATCATATGTATAATATTTTGGTAGGATGAACAGCAATTTAGAATAGAAGTAGAAATTTCCTTCTGGAAGGTCTTTTATCCTAACAAACACAACTATAGGGTAGGATTCTGGTACGAGATAAAGCCTTACCAGTAAGCTTCCTTCAAAAGTCATCGTACATATTAGGCTACATCAACTTATTTAAAGAAAATACTAACCAGTTTTAAACTTTTATATGCTCTTCAAAGCTTTAACTAACATATTTATTTAATTTAACCACTCACACATTGATGTATCTCATATATTCAATCAAATTAATTAACGATGTCAAAATACCACATTGCCTTGTATGGGTGAAAGAGAGAAAGAGATACCCGAAAGTATCTTTCTCTTACACAATGGTAAGCAGATGACAGCTTGAAAATTTCAGCCACAGATGTCCATCCAGTTATATTATAGAGATCAATGGGTATAACCGGCCGTTTTAAAATTGGACTGAACTATTCCACATCCACAATAGCCTACGCGTCAATAACCAACACAAAATTAGTTCAGTAAGAAATTATAGAGGACGCTTTGGGACAATAAAAAAAAGGAACATTTTTAAGGAAAAAAAAGTTATTTCCAAAATCTTGAACATTATGTTTGAATGAGCAGATAACATACATATCTGACACATTTGATCCAAACTTGGGGAGGGAACATCTTTTTTTTTTTAAGTAAAATCTTGCATTAACCACATTTTAAAGCTATCCAAAGCCCAAACCAAAATGTATGTCAAGAGCACAAAGCGGGCTCCTTATAGTCCCAAGTATTTCTTTTCAACCATATAAGTGTATATGGGCTTAGACCCTACAGATCTGAGCAATTTGACCTAATAGGGGAATATACAAATTTATTTTTAAGTAACATTATGTTTAAGGCGCTCTAACGTCTAAATAATAATTTAAGTCTATTTAATTATTTAAAGAATAAGGGTTAAGATGCCCTGCATATTTGTATATTTTTAAAGGCCCTGTAATTTCTCGCAAATTTTTTGCACTCTTTGAGTCTAACTTCCCTTCTCACCCATTATCCTTCCTCTACAGTAAACAACATCTACCCATAAATGCCTGACCCTGACAAATTCTCTCCACAATCTTTTTCCTCTCATTCAACATTAAATATAGCTTTTTATCCCGCAAGCCTTTCCTCCCCCTGCCCAAAGCAATCTACTTTAACTACAAATCCACAACTAATAATTTTTGTGTAGTGACTCGTGCGTCTGGCCCACACTCAGATGTGTACAAATATATGGTTGGATAAAGGAAGCTTTGTACTATCAGCACCTGAATTTGTGCTGTTTACACAAATTATGGTTTGGGCCCTGAAGCGTCTTAAAAATGTGTTAATGAGGGCCTGGGGCGCCTTTAAAATATTTTTAGTGCAAGAATGTAGTACATATTTAGAAAAAAATGTTTTATAGTTCCTTTATCAATATGACTCCTGGAATTACTTAAATATCTTTTTTTTTTAATAAAATTGCTTTATAAACTTCGTTTGTAGATTTAACCTTTATTAATATGACTCCTGGAACGCCTTAAACATACTTTGTTTGATATAAAATTGCCTTATAAACATTATTTGTATATTCATTTAGCTATAGCAGTGAATTCTACTACTACTACTACTACTACTACTACTACTACTAGCAACATGCTTATATTAAATTAATATAAAATATACTGCAACTAAGGTCCAGCAAAGAAATTGAACTTTAAAAATGAATATTTTATACAACGGTTTATTAGCAGCAATATAAACAGTAGGGATTCGTGGAAAATAATAAATCAAATTGCAAGAAACAAAACAAAAACCGTTGATGCAAATAGTTATCTATTAATGACAAAACACTGATGTCACCTAATGACATCTGTAATAAATTTAATAATTACTTTACAAATATTGGTAGAATATTCGCGGAAGGTATCTTGAATAATTAGCTAAAACTGCTACAGTTAATATGTCCTCAAATTCGTTTTTCCAAGGACCAACCACAGAAATTGAACTGTACAGGTACGAATAAAATATGTAATATATTTAAATATGAAGTTATGATACATGTTGTTTACAGTTTGCCAATATTACACTTATATTTAAAGTTGGCTATTAGTATGTATGTTGGTTTCAGAAACCATTTTATATTAAAAGTTCGATAAATATAATGAAACAAGTTAGCTAAAAACTGTATTACATTTGTTTAAATAACATACTTTGTTTAGAAGTCTTACGTCAAACATTAATTTAGGTTATAGGCTTGTAAGAAGTACAGTATCTACTAAACCCTGATTTTAGTAAAGCTACTATCACATTGTTACCACATACTCTACTACCTCTTAGCTACGGCCACACTAGACTAAAAGGAAGGTGGGGGGTAATTTTACATGAGAAATCTGACAAAGAAAGCAAGACATTAGCAACGATTATTAAATAACAATATGAATGTTTTATTCAAGATAACAACAGAAACAATAAATTACATGGCCTCAAAAATCCATCGGAAGTATGTTGAAAATCATATCAATGTCATCATGTGAATGTTTCTAAATCAAACATGAATTTAAGTCAAATCGGTCTGTCTTGAAGAGACAAAAACTCGACCAAACTACACCGTCAGATCCACAACATTGAATATTGACAACACAACCTTAAATGTTTGACTATTTAAACAAATCATAATTATGTTTATAAATATCTAGACTGATATTTAATTAAATACAAAAAAGAGCCTAATGGGCTACTTTGAAACGGTTATTAAAGTGTCTGCTTCATCACATTGAATAAAGACGGAGTTACAGTTACTTTTAACATAACACAGATGTTAATATAAACACGAGAGTTTGGCTTTCCGGCATTAAGTCAAACTCCCGTGTGACTATTAAATTCCAACACAAAATTTTAAGTTAACAAGAACTTTTCTTGTTAATAAAAAAAATTATGACATACAAAATGACTAGTTAAACTACAAGTTATTTCAATTCAATAATTTGGAAAATTATTTAGTATAAATCAAACAATCAGCTAACTTTACGTTAATTCAAACAACAATAAGAAAACATAATACAAAAAAAGGAGGAATTTACATCTACTTGGAGATCAAAACTTTGTCAAATTAAATTAAATACTTTCTAACAAAACAAGTTAATAAATGTGGCAATCTATGTGACTTCAGTGACACTAGCGCCCAAGTGGCGGCAAAACGAATTAACTATCTCATAATTAAATTCAGTTTAATATAAAAAAACATTTAGTAAATAGTTTACGCTTATTCTGGCTCATTTAAAAAAAAATTACATTTATGTTAATTCAAAATTGAATTGGCCATAATTCAATTTTATTAAATTAACTTAGATACAAAAAAATACGTCATCATCCTGGGAATTGTCCAAGTCCAGGACAGGACTTCTCCAGACGTCGTATAATAAATATGTTTAAGACATGACTTCTCTTGAAGGTGTATAAATATAATAATCTAAGACATGGCTTCTCTTGAAGGTTTAGAAATATAATAGTCTAAGACATGGCTTCTCTTGAAGGTGTAGAAATATAATAGTCACTGAGTTTAAGACCCGCGAGTTTTAAATAGTGTTTCTAGTCGCTTAAGGATGGGTGGGGAGAATGTTCACATTGGCCGGTGGCTTTCAACGGTCATTTTTCAAACATGCAGACGATCACATAGTCCTTGACCAGGCGAGGATTAGTCGGCTGCCCCCAACACGCGATGCATTGGTGTTAGAGCTCCGTTGGTTGGTCTAGGTGATGTACCGACATCACGCGATGAGTTGGTGTTTGATTTCGTATTGCACGCCGGACACCAGGATAGTTCCATTCAGTTGATGGTCTCAGTCAGTTCCGATTTGACCTGTCTGCTCGGAACCTCGGCATTTGGTGTAAGGCTGCTCTATCTTACCCTCTCATCGACTTAGGACGCGAGGTGGCTTTCCAGTCTTGAAGGTTGTTCTAGCTAGAAGATATACAAGCGGTAAGTACATGAACATTTTGTGATTGTGGGGAATTTAGTTCTTATTGATTTCATACAGAGTAAAGACAGTCTACATAGGACTACAATAGAGAAGCTTACTATTGAGGTTTCATTTGGAATGGGTATGATGNGGGGGGAGGGGGGGGGGGGGGGGGTAGTATAATGTAACATGTTGCAATGTTACAACACGACACTTGACGTTCTAGCTAGCTCACTGGATTTCAAATATAAGCTAGTGTCATGTGATACGGTTATAAAAATCCCAATCTGTAAGACTTTATTCCGTACCAGAATACTATCATATGTTCGTGTTTTGGTAGGATAAACGGCCAATTAGAATGAACATAGAGATTCCATTCTCTAAGGTATTATATGCTCCCTAAATACAACTATAGGGTAGGCTTCTGGTACTAGATAAAGGGCCAATTTTATAGTCAGATTAAGTACGCCTAAAGTGTGAGTCGATACTAAATACAGGACGACACCTACCTAGACCAAAATGGAATGGGCCAGTTTCGCATATGAAACTGGCCCATTCCATTACATTTCAAGTAGGTGACGTCTTGTATTTAGTATAGCGCCGCACTTGAGGCGACTAAATCTGACTATGAAACTGGCCCAAAGCCTTCCAAACGAGCTTCGTTCAAAAATCATCGTATATATTAGCCTACATCAACTTATTGAAAACTCTCCATCTTCAAATTTTGTTATGCTTTTCTAAGCTTTTACTAACACATTTACTTAATTTAACTAATCAGACATTGATGTATCTCATATATTCAATCAAATTAATGAACGAAGTAAAAATGCCACATTGCCTTGTATGGGTTTAAGAGAGAAAGAGATACCCGAAAACTTCCTTCTCTCTTAGACATTGGTATGCAGACGACAGCTTGGAAATTTCAGCCCCATATATCCGTCCAGCTATATTATAGAGAACAATGGTTTTTACCCTTGCTCTCTATAATCTAACTGGATGGACATACACATACACATTGCCAAGGACAAAAGAGTGACGTTCAAGTTTATCGTCTGCTACACTGTGGGGAGGAAAGATTTAACGGTTTCTTTTAATGTTCTTACACGAAAACATGTATCTGATGAATAAAAGTGTTATTGTTTGAAAATAGTGAACTATTATACCACACTTTCCTGAAAAAAACATTTGAATTAAAGGATATACAATTCAGTTTAACAGGTAATACTGTACAAATACGAATAAAATATGTAACATATTTAAATATGTAGCTATCATCCATATTGTTTACATTTTGCCAAAACTACACTTATATTTAAGGTTGGCTATTAGCTTGTATATTGGTTTCATAAACTATATTATATTAAAAGTTCTATAAATATAATGAATAAGATATCTTAAAACTTTATTAGATTTGTTTGAATGACAAACTTTGTGTAGTTGTCATACATTTAAACTATCACTTAGGTTATAGGTTCGTAGAACGTACCTATTATTATATTGCCTTTTTTTAAAAAAAAAGTTGTCTCATATCTTGTATATTGCTTTCAGAAACCATATTTTGTTGAAAGTTTGATAACTATAATGAAACACGTTTGCTAAAAACTGTATTACATTTGTTTGAATGACATACTTTGTGTAGAAGTCTTACGTTCAAATGATAATTTAGGTTATAAGCTTGTAAGAAGTACAGTATCTACTAAACCCTGATTTTAATAATAATCTCAATCTGTAAGGCTTTATTTCGTACCAGTAGGAATTTCCTTTTGGAAGGTCTTTTATCATACCTATACACAATTATAGGGTAGAATTCTGGTACGAGATAAAGCCTTATAAGCGAGCGTCCTTCAAAAATCATCGTATATATTAGGCTACATTAACTTATTTAAAGAAAAACTAACCAGCTTCAAACTTTGTTATGTTCTTCAAAGCTTTTACCAACATATTCACCTCATTTAACTAATCACACATTGATTTATCTCATATATTCAATCAAATTAATGAACGATATCAAAATGCCACCTTACCTTGTGTGGGTGTAAGAGAGAAAGAGATACCCGAAAGTTTTCTTCTCTCTTAGAATATGGTATGCAGAAGACAGCTCGGAAATTTCAGCCACAGATGTCCATCCGGTTATATTATAGAGATCAATGGTTTTTACCATTGATCTCTATAGTATAACTGGATGGACATACACATGCACATTCCAAGGACAAAAGCGTGACGCTCAAGTGTATCGTCTGCTACACTGAGGGGGGGAAAGATTTAACGGTTTCTTTAAATGTTCTTATGCGAAAACATGTCTCTGATGAATAAAAGTGTTATTGTTTGAAAATAGTGAAGTATTATGAGACAGTCGAGCAACGTGACTGAGAGTGTAAAGATAAAAGTGCGTGTTTCCACACTGTGGTGGATGTGTGCGCACTCAAGACATGGGTATTTAATAGGCGTGTAAATAAGTATTAATTCAATGTAATATTGTAGTTTATAAATTATTAGAATAGTAAGTAAGAACCGTAACACTAACAAATATGAAAAAGTAAATCATGTCAAATCAATTTAAACATAATCCACAAAGCTTGGCGGGCCGCTGATTTAATGGCCCTAATTTAGATTATAAAGGATGGGAAAGCACAGTGAAAGTGCTTTTCCCTTCCCGCCTTCAGTCCATCTGACAGAGATTTAAACCTCAAGCACATATTGTCACCTTTTCCCAATCTATTACATTCAGATAGTGTGAGGAACATAACAAATTATGCGTAGCATTTTTTATTTCTTTTAACTTAATTAGGATATCATATTCTGAAAATTGAAAAATAACACCTGGACACAGGAATCGAACTCGAAACCTTTGGCTTAGTACGCCAATGCTCTAACCACTGAGCTATCCAGGAATCGTTCCGTGCCCAGGGTCATTCTTCACGCATATTTTAAGGCAGAGTCTATGATGGACGTGCTAATGACGTGATGGAGGTGGCTGCGTTATCTGATAGCTCATGATCTTAATAAAATGGAGGACCTACAGTTTAACGTGGAATCCGAACCACGGTGGAAGCTTGGCATTCCTCACATTCACAAGTTGTGATTAATAAACATCTTGTCAGCGGTGAAGGAAGGGTTTGGCAATCATATAAGTCTGTGCCGGGACCGAGGATTGAATCCCGGTACCTCAGCACAGAAGTCTGACACCTTACCCCCAGACCGCCAGGTCACCCTATGACTTATTAAATGTCTCTGGAGGATAATTATATTATATTTGTGGTAGCCACAGAGGGCAGTTATTGAAATAATGTGTGTGGCCTTACATACAATGTACACTTTGTTTCTGTTAGGGGCACTTGTGTATAGTGGTAGGCTTACTATAATCATTTTTCACATTGAGGAGCACTTTAAATGTTTTACTCAAAGAGAAGAATCAATGGTGGTGGAAAACCATATTTATGTAAGGGGAAGGAGGCAGTTAGTAAAATTATGTATTTTTTAAAAGGTTGTTGCCCTCCAAATCAAAAGGGAGATTGGGGATCCAGGAGCTTCCAAAAGATTCTTAAGAAAATCAAGCTCTATATTGGAGACAAACCAGAACCTTAACCACTAGATCCCAGAGAGGGATACACTTATTTTCTTTCCGCAGTCACAGCGAAGTAATCTTTCAGAAACTGTGAAATCAGTACACTTTGTTTGAATTAATTGATCGAGAACTAATGCTTGTACTAAAACTAAACACACTTGTTGGCATCCGTCTTGAAGAAATCTCACAACTTTTTGTGGGAGGGTGTGTCTCAAAACTTGGGAATCACTAGCTTAGTGGAAGTGTAGATTGTAGCCTATGTGTAAGCAATCTATAACTACTAAAACTCCATGGGGCAAATGAGGTTTTTACGAAATACTTTCAAACTATTGACTTTTTGGCCAACACGTCACTATAAATATATTACAGAATAAAAACGTGATGTGATCATTAACAGAACCTAGACGTGAAAAGAGCTGATCAGTGGATTATTCTCTTCACTTTACTAACTAAAGACAAATAATAACCAATTAGGAGCCCAAGGTTGCAAGACTTGGTTTCGAAATTTTCCTAGTACTAATAGTCAACAAAAACATTTCCTAAAGCCAACAAAATTAAATTTCCCTGAATTTATTCGAAGTTTTGATTTCTTTCGATCTTTTAGAAATCGTTAGAAAAAGAATCGATACATGAATCAGATCGAAGCAATTGAATCAATCCAAAAATCAATCAATCGAGGGCAAAGAATCGATTTTCGAAAAGATCGAACATCCATAACGTATACTTGAAAACAAATTACATGATTATGATTATGTATTCCTGTATGTTAAAATTACTACTTGTTGATTTGCCTTGTGCATATTGTTAAAATATACTGCTGTTTTAAATAATTGATCAGTTATTGTTAAATAGGTACCGTAGTCTATTATTTTCATTTTCTTTGTGTTCAATATTTTATAACTGCGCATTCTTGTCATTCTTTTTATTTTGTTATGTTTTATTGAAATTATTGATCATCTGCTCATTTTGTTAACTTTAACAGCTTAATTATAATCAATCCTATGTAATTTTTCTTTTGTAGAATTCCAAGTACCATTTGTATCTATTCATAGTTAATGTGCCTAACCAAATAATATATTGTTTACCGTTCCTATAGTAAATACTTTCTGGGAAATAAAATACTTATAAAAAAATCTTTAAAATTCATGTAAGATTCATGTAACTATAGACAATTCAGTAGTATTTAGTTTGTTGCAAGCTTAGGCTTTACCATAAACTCATTAGAATAAACATTTATGTGGGTGTGGAATAGTTCAGCTCCGTGGCCTAGGTCTATCTTTTCATAGAAGTAGGCTGCACCTATTAATCATTTATAAACATAAGCTATTATTTGTAAGTTATGGTGTAAAACAATGCTAGCCTATGTTTTGGAATAATAAATGCTACATAGGCCTAGCCCCACAAATAATCCAAATCATTTCTGGCAATGACATCAAATGCAAATAATATAAATATGTAACTTGTCAAATGCATTTTAACACTTATGCTCAATTAAGCCCTATAATAGGTCTAAAACTATTACTACCTTATCTAATAAGTTCTAATAATGTGTGGCAGATATAGACTTACTGCGACATTACAAGTGGAAGATGCCCAATTCTCTTCACAAATGTCCCAGCGAACGAGGCAACTAGGCTTTGCAGACCAACACACAAACATCTAACACCTGGGCCAGACGACGAGTAAATGAGATAGGTCATTTGGGGTGTTCCCAACAGCCTTAAGACTACCTTTAACTTCCCCAAGGGAGGGAACACACAGCACGAGCCTTTCCGACGGCCGTTTAGCGTATAGTGTGAGACCCTTTTCACTTCTCCTCACACTCCCTCCTTCATAGTCCAGTCAATCAGTGCTCGAAATGGGTTCTACCTGGAAAGTTTTGGAGAAGTTCTGATTTTTGGTTCATCTATATTTTTCGGGGTGCTAATTACGAATTTCCATTTTGCCACCTCGAAAATTTTCGGGAAATATTAAAAAAATGCAAAAAACAACAAAAAAAAACTTGACTATTTTTGGTTGTTTTCTTATAACATGAAAACTATGCACTTTTCGAGAAAAATTGCTATATACAAAAATAAACTAGAGAAAATTTCCTACAATTTAACTTTGTATGTTTTATTTTGTCAGACGAATAGTTATGGCGCAAGCGCGCGTTGAAACTATTTGAATAAGTGACAACGCTCAGTGTTCATCATTCAAGCGCAACCAGCTTCTTTTTCGTGATGAAGCTCTATTTTGATGATATTCTTATTAAGAACTAGTAATATGTGAATATCTTACAGTTTTCTTTGTTATACCTAGTACCTTGGGTGTTTATAGGTATAGAGTTATAACGTATACTCATGTTGATACATGTGGTTTTTATTAACATAGGTACTGTTACAGTGACAAACTAAAAACAGTTGTGATAAAAAAATGTGTAGGAATATAATATGCAAGGGAAATATGTAGGGATAGTAATAATAACAATAATATAAAAATCGTCTGGGCCGCTTTGTTGCTGACGGTCCAGGCTGCCCGATGTCCTTGACCTCTTCCTTCAGAGCCTTTCGTTCATATAGAAAATAAGTAAAGTAAAGTAAAGAAGTAAAACAATTGTTATGTTAGTTCAACAGGAGTGTATCAAGGTATGACTAAGGTGTAAAACCATCGAAAGTGGGATATTAAAGAATGCATAGCTGGGTTCGTAAAATTATTAATTAAAATACCTTCTGATTGATCCGCTTCAAGTTCTTGGCCCGGGTCTTGAATTCCTTGGACGTCAGGATCGTCCACATCAGCTTTCTACAAGTTGTCGCAGGTTCCTTCACCGTTTAAACGAATTTTGGAACAATATAGGCCTTCCTTTCTACAGCCACAATTCCCTCGGCAGCCTCTCTTACATTTGCATGAAATGTGATTTAATATAGATTCTGGGGCAAGAGGCTGCAGGGTGGTGACTGGCATTAGGCCGTTCTTAGATGTTTCCACCCCCACTGTTCGGGTCTTTGTTCATGACCAAGCCATTGTTGAGCCTGATGGAACACCCGTAGCGAATGTTGTCGCGCTGCAGCTTCAGTAGGGGGTAGTGAGATAATGTTGGCTGTGGTCTTGTATGCAGACATTACGTAGTGCCTGTACCTCAACTTATTTATTGAAGCTACTTTTTCCCCACCAACCCCGTACAATGCAGTAAGGAAACGTTCACCCGCACCCGCATCGACTTTATCAGCTTCAGGGTTTTTAAACACCTGAATAATGTTGATCAGATCAGGATTCTTCTTCAGAGTATGAAGAAGTTTCATCTTACCTTGATTGAACAAAGCTGATGTTGTGTCACACCCACTCATGGCATGTAAAAACAATATGTGCTCAGCAACTGCTTTATCAACTGCACTTAGAGGATGATCTAGAGTTTGAGGGACTTTGCCTTTTCCTGGCTTTAGTAAGTGAACGTTAGGAGAAGTACAGATACCTGTAAAGATGACTAAGATCTACATCTTCACCGATGACTATGACAGATTCATGTGTTGGTGCTAAGGTATGAGCTGTGTTGATAATCGAACAAATCGAACATAACTGTCACAAATATCTGCAAATGACTGCCCTCTGCGCCACACAACTCAATGCAACAAATATACTGCTGTCCAATTCTTTTCCTTGGGCAGGCTTGAAAGCTTTGTACAAAGTTGATTTTGTACCTTTTCTAATACCACTCTCCTCAAAAAGAGATAGTGGATAGGGACAGAGTTCATAGGTTAAGAATTCCTCCAATTCTTCATCTGATTGTTTTGCAATGCGAATTCTCTGAAAAAGTGTGGTTGTATTGATGGTAATCGTTTTATTTTGTGTTTGCATGGCACTGAGAGAGAGAGAGAGAGAGAGAGAGAGATCGCGAGACAGAGAGACGGATACGAGGCGAGGGAAACACATACAAACTATTTCAGCGCGCGCTTGCGCCTAAACTATTTGTCTGAGAAAAAAAATGTACAGAGCTAAATAGTGGGAAATTTTCTCTAGTTTAATTTTGTATACGGTACATTTTCTGTAAGAGTGCATATTTTTCACGCTATAATCAAAAAACAAAAAATTGTCAAGTTTTTTTGTTGTTTTTTGCATTTTTTTTAATGTTTCCCGAAAAGTTTTGAGGTGGCAAAGTGTAAATTCATAATCAGCACCCCGAAAAACATTAAGTAACCAAAAATCAGGACTTCTCCAAAACTTTCTAGGTAAAAATACCAAATTACTGGACTATCAAGGCAATGGGTTTTCCCTGTGTCGCAACCCCTCCCCCACCCCCAATGGGGTAATGGGTTTTCCCGGTGACGTCATCGCAACCAGGTGCCAGTTTGGCGGCTCGACAAGACAAGAATAGATCACGACCCTGAATGATGTCGTAATCCCTCCACCCCGCTTCCCCCATCTATGTCCATATGACTTAGTTTTTGTATGTCAGTACAACTGACTTATTCCCCTATGCCCATAAGGCATAGTTTATAATAGTGGGTTTTATGCTCTATGCTTCTATGTCCATTAGGCTTAGTCGCAAATATTAGGGTCAAAATTAGGCTCCTTAGACTATATGACCATTCTGCGGCTAGTTTAAAGAATATAATTTAATAATGCAGGATACCAGGTTATCTATTGCTTTGTGTCACGATCTAATTGGGTCTGTAACTGACACTCATCTCTGATGTGTCTAACTGTGTACTGTTATGCGTTGCGCAACCTGTGGAAGTGCTGCTGGTCCATAATAGTGGCCCACGGGGTTATGTCTGTAGTGTACAGTCCTCTTGTGGCGCCTTTAGCATTAGTCAAAACTGATCACTAGTTCGTCTATTATTATTGTCCCTTTTTCAGGGTAATAGAATAAATATACTCTTGATTGCTCAGGCAGTACTAATTAGGAATTGACTGGTCATAGTATCTGTAGCATATAGATTCCTGATAGTTCGCCATTTACTAGTTGTAAAATAAGTTTCTCTTCTAGGAACTTATAATATTGTAATGTCTAACTCTCTATGGAGTTAACTCAAGCTAACTAGCTCATGTTAACTACAGCCCTTGTAGCTGTTTAAACTGGGACTAAATTTGTGTGGTTTAGTTTTTTATATTTGAAATTATGTGTTGTAGTTGGAAGCCTCACAGTCAGTTGATTGGAGTAGAGTTATCTATGATGATTTTGTAATTAGATTTGGTTACTGCCACTTAATTATATTTCCTTAGATTTGCTCCATTTTATCCTATTTGATGAATTAGTAAATGTCCTTTAACGAGTTACAAGCTTTCTAATTTACACCTTTGGCCTTTATGTGTGGGTTATAGGGTGTACCTAGGTGCATCACACCTGATGTTCCTTTGTCGAGCTATTTATATTACTGTAACTGTTTATATAGTTTGAATAATTTATACCTATAGTTCTATGTACTTCCTTTTGACTTGTTTGAATATTAATAAACTGATTTGTTAAACTTGTAAACTATTCTTATACTATTTTCCTTCCAATCAACATTTATAAGTTTATGAATGTTGTAAATATTTTCAGCCAATTAATATTAATAACATTAAACTTAATTCTAAACTAAATACAACAAAGTTGCCACGTAATAAATTACTAAGCTGTATTTATAGCCTACTTTGAATAGGCCAAATAAGTTAGTAAGAAAATAATATAAAATGTTTGGTTACATATATTTTCAGTGAATTAGTATTGTAATTTAAAAATGGGCTAATCTTTTGTTGGCAGGTAGGTTAATTCCACCTTTATTATATTATTATATAATTTATTTTAGCTATAAAATTTTTTTTGTAATGTAACTATCAAACTAGCTACCTGTGTACTTGTGTGGTAGTTGCAGTTATGGCTGGAGGATAATTAGGATGAATTCTGCTGGTGGAAGAGGATATGTTGTGGCATGACCATTTGCGAGTGGAATAAAGTGTCTTAAGGGATGCTTCAAACCCATTTAAAATCACGAGGAGCAGTTCAAATATATTTTCCGCATTTCCCACAACATGGCATGGGATCTCATTGAAGCCTTAAGAGATAGGTTGCAGAGAGAACGCTCTAATGGCATAACTGTTGGAGTGCAGGTTTATTAAAATTAAATAGGCCAAGGTTTTAGTAAATATAAATAGGGTTTGGAGCCCCGTTACACTGAATCTAATTTTTAGACTTTGTTGTAATCACCTACAAAACTTTAGGCCTAGATTTTTATATATATATAAAACGAGAAACACTTGGAATTTTACTAAATTTGAGATGGAAATTAATAGTTAAATAATTTTTTTTCTGTAAAATTCTGACCCCTGTAACTCCCATTTAAAAACAGCATCAGATACTGTACATTGTGATGTTGATTATGGCATGGAGAGACTGTGGTAAGGATGTCTAGCCTATACAAATAATTTTAGTTTGTTCATTTTTCAAAAAATTCAGTAAAGCTAATTATAGTTTTCTCTTGATTTTAATAGAGATTAATCAATTATATTTTTAAAATTGGGTCTATTCTAGTAAATCATCAATATAACAGTATTATGACCATAACACTTCATCTTAAGTTTTTTTTTGTAACAAGTTGCAATTTTAATAGCATGCTTTGCATGAATCCATGACAAAAACAATTTGACTCAAAAAGTGAAATGTAGGCCTAAAGGAATATAGCTAAGTAATGGGTTGTTTTTTATCTGTTGTCCATACAGTGTGCTCTTATTAACCATATAATTGAGGAGTAGCCTATAGTACTGCACTACACAAATATTTTCATTTTTATAAGTGTATCTATCACTATAAGTGAGACCAATGTTTTGTTTCTTTCTCTCTCTTACTGTGTGTGTGTGTGTGTATACAGCAATGTTGGTTTGGACCAGGGGTTCTTAACCTATGGGTCGCAAACCAAACGTGGGCTTTCGGAATAAGTTGCCGAAGCTTCCCCCCCCAAAATAATATAATTAAAAAACTGTCTATTAAAGCACTTAATTTAAAATTATAAATCTTTTCAGAACTATGGTTTTTACAAAAAATAATAAAAACAAGATCATCAGTGCATATTGTAGAGTGCTGGTACGATTCGGTTTTAGTGAACATTATACATAATGACGATTTCTTTAAGGTGGGTTTCACATTTCTCAAGAATCAAGGAACAATAAAGCCACAGTTTGTCGTGTGTGGTGAAGCACTCAGCAATGAGTCACTAAAGCAGAACAAGCTAAAGAGGCACCTTGAAACTAAGCATGGTGCTTACTGAAGAACAGAACTTCTTTGAAAGCAACAGCAGCAACATCTTGACACTGGGAATAAGGCTGTTTATTCAGTCCAACAAGCCATTCTTGCTTCTTACCATGTTGCTTGGCGTATTGCAAAACAGAAGAAACCATATACAGTTTGAGAAGATTTGGTAAAACTGGCAGCAATAGACATGGTTCGTATTACCCTGGTGATGAATATTAAACAAATACCACTGTGAAACGATACTATTCACAAAGGTATCCATGATAATATATCGATTGATATTAAAAAAACAAGTGATTTCAGCCATCAAAACTAGTGGGCAGTTTAGTCTACAACTTTATGAAACAACTGATGCAAGTGACGACGCTCAACTCATAGCCTACATACGTTATGCTGGACTTACCGAAATGGAAGAATTTTTGTTGCAGTCCACTTATCACGTCTACTTAAGGAGAAGACTTTTTTACTTAACGAGCTCATTTTTTAAAGAAAAAGGTTTGTCTTGGAGTCAATGTCACAGCATCTGCACTGCCAGCAATGCTCAGGGCTTCTGTGAAAGAGTAAAGGAAGTTAATTCGCAGGTAAAAGGGTTTCATTATCTTCTTCAAAGGGAAAATCTTGCTTCTAAGAGGCTGTAAGAGGATTAGGATATTGTTATGAAAGGGGTTGTTCAGGTCGTCAATTTTATAAAAGCACGGTCACTTAACAACATGATATCTAGCCAGATGTGCTGAGAAATGGGTTCTGAGCACACCCATTTGTTGTATCATTCTGAGGTCAGGTGGTTGTCTCGAGGAAATGTATTTCAAAGAGTTGTATCCCTATGCAAGGAGATTTAAATATTTTTGTCAAAAAAGAATGATCCTTTGACTTCCCGGTTCTCTAGCGAAAAGTGGATATTGAATTTAGCCTACCTTTCAGATATATTTTCGGAAATTAATAAGTTGAACACCTCAATGCAAGGTAGCGATCACACTGCCATTGGCCTAAAAGAGAAATTCACAGCATTCAAAGGAAAGTTGGAGCTCTGTAAAAAGAAAACAGAAGAAAATAAGATGGCTTCTTTCCCGGCTTTGAACCTGCTTCTGGAAGACAAAAGCATTGAGCTATAAGAGGTTAAAAATATAATAATTGGGCATCTGCAGAAATTAAATCTTGAGTTCAATCGCTACATTCCAGAAGATATGGCTGTATACAGTTGGGTGCGCAGTCCACTTGACATTGATGTTGAACACTTGCCTGAACATTTTTCAGACATTGCTGGTTTTCAGGAAGAGCTCATTGAAGTTCAAAGTCATGAAGCATTGTGTCACAATTTCCAAAAACAAACTGAGTCACTATGTTCATTTTAAATAAAACTGAAAAAAGAAAAACCTATTCTAGATAACGAAGTTATGAAAGTGTTACTTCTGTTTTTGACTACCTACCTATGTGAAGCTGGCTTTTCTACACTTTCTGTTATGAAAACTAAGATTAGAAACAGACTACACCAGTGCATGATTTGAGATGACGCCTTTCAAATACACGACCCTGATTTGAAGCCCTTTGAGGCTCTGGAGTGTTGAAATGTCTGCCAAAGCAACGGGTTCTAATGTATAAATCTGAAAAGGCTGGGAAGATTGTGAATGTGTGTGCTGTTCTTCACAACATGCGCCTTCATTACAATCTTTCAGTCATCGAAGAAGAAGATGAAACGCCATTGAAGTTGTACCACAAAGGGGTCGATTCATAGAGGCTAGATGAGTAAAAGCTGCAATAATTCGTTGGTATTTCACGTAGATGGTCTTGGCTTCATAGCCTGGACAGACACAGTCTTGTCCAAAGAAGCGGTAATGCAGCAATATTTGTTTCCAAGCCCATGTTGAGAAATGTAGAGGAACATGTCTTATTTTTAGGGGTGTACTAGTACTAAAAATGTTTGAGTTTTAGTAGATACTCAAATTCGACTTGAAGATTTTTACAAAAATCATCAAAAAATTTGAGTACTCTGAATTTTATTTTTCTTAAAAATTCTGAGTGTAATTAATTTTATTCACTTTTAAGATACTGGTATTCCCTCAATATATATTTTTATAGAAAAAATAAATAAAAAATAACAATTTATATTTAACATATTTTAAAATAATCCAAATATGTGTGATATTTTTTAGGCCAAAAAAATTTTATTACAAGAAATTAATTTTTGTACTTATAATTTATGCATATTTCTAGTACTAGTATTGCCTGAACTATAAAAATACTATATGCAGGCCTCCCACATCGGCACTCTGGGCCCTAGTACCATATTAGGTAATGGGCCCCCTATTAAGTTATTCTCATTAGCATTCTCATTCAGACTTCATAAATATCGCTACTCAATTCTCTACTAAACTACCTTATACTTTTGGTGAATGTGAAGTCACTTGAAATTTTAAAAAACTAGTACATTTTAACTGTGTTTTTATTTTGTATATAAAACAACAAAAATGTATATGGGAGAAAATTAATGAAGCTGTAAAATGTTCAATAAACAAAATAGAAAAGAACAACACACTCAATAAATTTCACAAATTGTGTTCATAAACGTGGGTAAGTCATAAAATAAGATGCAGTTGACGCTCATAAATTTTATAACTGACTCACTGACTTAAATGTTACATTTTTCTAGCTTTCCTGATTGCAAATTCATTTATGACTTCTGTAAAGTCCAAAATAGAAGCCAAGCCACATTCTATAGCCAGTAAGGACAGCGAATTCAAGCGTTGCTGGCTCATTGATGCTCTTTGGTAGGTCTTCAACACATTGCCAGGTTTACTGAAGGCTCTTTCTGCTGATGCAACAGTAAGGGGAAGTGTACAAAAAATAAGGATTGCAATGCAAACATTCTTAAATATTAATTAGCTCCAAATGTTTCTCACCTATTGAATTTAGTAATTTCTAAGGGGGTCAACCTCAATCTTAGATTCAAACAAAATGGAAGAAATATGCTTGAAATGCTCAATCTAATCAGAAAAATCAGTTGATAAGTCACTTGGAAACTTTTCTACTAGAGCTTTAGCCTTCGCCTTCGTTCTTTCTCATCTAGAAAATTATACTTCAAAACTGGTCTGAAAATTTAACAGAAATAATTTGCTGCTTTAAATTCGTCTTCTAATTGCTGTTAAAGGAAATTCAACACCCTGTAAACTACGCACGTTTAGAACTTATCTTCTGCAGTCAATTGTTGGACTGCGTCTGGTATTGCAACACTTTGTAGACGATTCCTTTTTTCAAAGAAAATTGGTGGCATTTCCATTTCTTGTTCGACTAAACGTGACTCTTGTAGAATATCTGCCCACAAATCTCTCAAATCTTGCATTTCCTGCTGTAGGTCTTTTGTGAGATTTACTTCAATCTCAAGAGATATTTCCTGAGCTTGAACAATAACACTTCGTTCATCAAATAAAGACATCACTTTATGCCAAACACTACAATAACAAGTCCTTTAAAAGAAGAAAAATATTTCTTCAAACTCACAACAGTGCTGTATATTTTTGGCTGTAAGGTTGTTGACATTTCTTGCCTTACACAATCCAGTGCGTTGTGTATACCTGGGTAGTGCTTCACTATGAGGAGAACAGTTTCTACATGCTCATTCTATCTAATTTCAGATTTAAAAATAATATAATGGCACATGTTCTTTTAAAATGTCCCATCTTTCGGAACTATGAGACAAAAAACATGCATACTTTTCACATTACCGAAAAATGTCACAACTTCTGGGCATATTTTAGCAGCATTGACACCAACATGATTTATTGAATGCGCACCACATGGAGAAAAAATTGCTTGGTTATTTTTCTCCAAAATTCTCGTTTTAACTCCTTCACTTTACTGTGCGCATGTTAGCACCATTGTCGTAGCCTTGCGCCCGGCAGTCATCAAGTGGGATTCAAACTCCCAAGTGCTGAAAGTACTTCGGTAGTAATATTTTCACCAGTTTTTGAATTAAAGTCTAAGAATTTTATGAATCGTTCACAAATTTTGAATTCGCTTGTTTCTTTATTCTTGGAAAAAAATTAAGAATAAAAACATTTTGTTCTTGGTGCGAAACATCAGGTGTTGCATCAATTATTAATCCATAGTAAATAGCCTCTTTTGTCTTTTTTCTAGGAAGGCGATCAAAACCTTTTTACCACAGAGAGAAATAAATGAATTCTGACACATCCAGGATAAATAATGTGCATGACCTTGTAATTGAACGTGCTTCACTTTGGCTAAATATTCACGATATATCTCATCATATTTTCCTAACAATTCTAAGATTCCCAAAAAAATTCCATTACGAACATCTCCAATCTCTGTGCTATCTCCTTGGAAAGGCAAACCTATTAATGCTAAGAATAACGTAACATCTAGTAACCTTCACAAAATCGCTTTCCATTTATTGGCTTCACATGCAATTTATTTTTGGAGCTCACTATCTATCCCTTTACAAATTAAGGACTGTTGCAATAATTTCCAATCAAAATAAATTCTGCGCTCGGCGCTGTTTTCATGAGCAGGCAACTGATTTTACAACTTTTTGAAGAAAATCCTTCCCTTTTTGTTAAATTACTGCGATTAATAAAAGGTGCAAAAGTGTTTTCTTAAAAAAAAAATACATGGAAGACAGTGAAGTGTTTCTTGAAGTACCCCAAACCTGCCAATAATGGAAATATTTTTCTCGGTTAATAGATTTTGAGCTAAGTAAGTAATCAGAAAAAAAAGTTTTCCAGGATAATTTTTTGGAAATGTATTAGATGATTTCACAAATTCTTCATATTTATAAGAACAAGACACAATGTGTTGCCAGACAGCATCATTAATAACATAAATTAACATTAATAACATTAGGCCATGTGCCAGAATCTTTTAAGTTCAGAATATCTAAATGAATATTATCCTGATGCTTTGTACTAGTTTCACCTCTGTATAGTAGTCTAGAAAAGCCCCTTGATGGCCACCAATTTATAATCTCTAAAGAGTCTTTTATACTTAAAGCCACACTTTTGGGCTCCAATTTATAATATCCTATGAAGCCCCTCATTGGGTAGACAATCATTAAATCCTCAATGGGGTTGTTGTGATGAAAGCCCCTCGATGACTCGTCAATTGAATAATTCACAAAGATGATTTATGATCTTAACATCGATCCCTGGCTAGCTCAGCTCTGCTTCCCTTCTCGACGCGATTATCAAATAAGGAAATTCCCACTTGTACAATAAATATACTTTGTTCACTTTATATTAATTTATTGTTAGAACGTACTTCTTTATACATTATTACTATAACAATTATTAACAATCTCAGCTTTTACAATCAACCCATCTCTATGCTAGTCACTGTACTCTATTTTATAATTAAATATGTGACGACAAGCAACACACGTATTATTGTCGCCACTCCAGTCACTGTGTGTCTCTTTCTCATATAACAGTGAGAGTTTGTTTCTACTTCGCGTCTTTTTCAAATTCTGATGACGTCGTAGTTTGCACCATCTTGACCTATCACGTGAGAGCAGTTTGAATCCTGGATTTCTGGTTGGCTGGATAATGCAACCGCCCTGTGCTAAGGAAAAGGTGTATTTTTCTTAGAACAAAAACTCAGTGCTAGATTAGCTCTTTCCGTTTTTTGTTTCATCGTCCAACGCACCAGTAAGCACATTTAAAATAAATAAATGTATTGACTTCCAAACTGCCTGAAGGGCTTAAATATTCCAAAATGTAAATGAATAGTTAAAATAATATTAAAAAATAAAGATAATTCCCGAAAATAAATATAAAATGCAAACTGCAGGCTCATCCTTCCTTTTCGAAACAACATAGGGTTTACAAGTTGGGGCATTACAACTGGTTTCATACAAGGTCTCACTGATGTTTTTGTCTTCCTGCAGTAACACTTATCTCGATCCCAAGCCCGTACTGACACTCGTGGAAGGTTCTGGAAGCAGAATGTCATGTATGAACGTTTGCTCACTAGCTTTCTCAGATTTAAAAACAAAGTAATGTAATGCTGACCAATCGCTTCACTTGCTTCTTTTCCAGAGTTTAGTTTTCATTTTTGTGCCCCTGACTTGTGTTTAAAAGAAGACATAATTATTATTCATGTATAAACAATGTAAGCTAAATATAAACCTGCCTGGCTTGAGAATGACAGTTGAAATATTGTAGATGTACGAGTTATTTTCTAATTATATAATTTGCTTCAAAACAATAAACAGTCAATTTTGCACGAAATTAGGTTAAATTATGTAGACTAAAGTGTAAGGGATAAAAGTTTTAAAACCTGAGATTATAATAACTATACACAGCAACCCAGGCGGGCTCCCCGGGCCCATGTGAGGGGCCTGCCCCTATATGTTGTCATTCAAACTCTATTCGAAGTGAAACATGCCTACTCACACATCCCTACTTATTTTAATTGTATAAACAATTAAATTGAGCTATTTACTTCTGTATTTAACATGCAACACTAAGTTAAAATGATGTACGATTTAAAAAATAGTTAATATTCTACTTTGATTTCAAAATTCTTATTAATCTCAAACAATCATGTCGCTATATACTCATTTATGTTACAAGAGACAAATGTTGGGTTTTGCCTCGGTGTCATTTCGAAATTAGATTACTGACAAAGCTGTGATGACTATATTAATCAAACAATAAAAAGTTTGGCTGGTTGTAAATGTTAGAATCTCTCTTTGGTAGCAAACATTTTATAGTATTTATACAGTTCACCGAAATACGATTCTGGCGTCCAGAAATAATTATAAAACTTTACATAATTTTTTCTAAGTTCAAATAGAATACAATAAAAACAACTATTGCATGTTATTTTCACTTTTTATTCAACGTTTCAACAATTTCTTTTAGAGTGTCACCAATTACTTTTGTTTCTGCGGTTAGCTCTTTAACTGCATACACCAGCATCTGGAAACAATATTAATAAACATTAGACCAACCCCTTTGTATGATTTTAGGCTACTTATTAACTTAAATACTGTATATTACTTTTACTTTACATCCATTACTATTTCCAGCCTATGGTCAGGTCAATTTTTATTTATTGAAGCCATATATTTTCCACTACCGGCTGGCTAGGCCTGTCGTAGCTTCATATGGCTTATAATCTAACTTAAATCTAGAAAAGACACACCATCCAGACCCCGGCCATTAATTGATCACTCCGAAAGGGTAACCCCAAATTTCAGGATTGATAAGTTTTTCTGCCATGCCAGGAATCGAATCCAGGACCCTTAGCTCAGTAGGCAGACTCACTACTGACCGAGCTAGTGCGTCGTAATAATACTGTATATGTTAAGATTTTAAAGAAGCATCCATTTTTTTTGTCTATTATCACAAAATTATTTTTTTGAGCATTTTCTTTCCCTTTAAGGCCATTTGTACAGAGTATTTATTTCTCGCCATTCAAAAGACTTTTCTTCTATGAAAGGTTACACATCATAAATGTATTTTTATCAACGAACTATGAGGGTAAGAAACTTCAATTTTTACGTTTTCCGAAACTAGTTTCAGGCCACACTTTTTAAAATAAAAATTTGAAAATTGAAATTTAGTATCTTTAATACTATACCTATTTGATAAAGCTGGGATTTTACCATAGTTAGAAGCATACTCTATATACATATGCTTAAAGTTCCCTTAAAATTAACACAATTCAACAATTGTTTATTGATACTTATTCATCTATAATATATTAAATATTAGTATTCATACGATTTATAGATGTGTATACTTAAGACTACAAAATATATTCAGACTTAAATATGCAACTTTTACTGAATAACTTGATTTACGTATGACATAAAAATATGCACTGAAATTCCAAGTTGGCTCACGAGATCAAAACTTTGTAGGGAAGAGTAGCTTAGTTGACAAGAATGGGTAGATAGCCCGCCTCCACAGTTCGCGCAACACACAGCCGCTACTCCAACTGTATTAACACAGAAACCCAAGTAATTTGCAGTCTATGCGAGATTTCTGTTTGAACGATCATTCACAAGCTGTCTCTTGAAAATATAGTTAGTCTTCATATTGTAATGATATTGATCTTTATATCACTACCGGGGTTATTCATTGTTGAAACATGTTGTAGTAATTTTTAGATTTGGGTTTTATTTGTGATCACTGTGAACTGTAAAGAAACAATATATATATATAAGATTATTAAAATAATTATTTATATATAATTATTAAAATAATAAACAATGGTTCGTTCCATCACAACCTGGAAAATGTCAAGCTTTGAACCGAGAATGAGCATAATGTATTGTATAGGCAGATAGGCTTTATGTTTATTTTATGTTAGGGGTTTTCTAGAATTGGTAAATCAGAATATACAATCTAATAAATAATAAATGGCTGTAAGCGATCGCCCAAGGTTTCGAAACATTTCATATCAAGAATGATGAAATAAATACCTAACATTTGAAAGCACTTTTTACAGCCATTGTATAAAGAATCTTTTTCATGAAAAAAAAAGTAATTTAGGCAGTTTATAGTGTTTTAACTGCCTAGCTATTTGAACTAGATTAGTCGTTATTAATACAGAAAAAGGCATCATTATATAGAACTTAAATTGGCAAACTTATTACTCTGAATACATTAACATGCATATGGAAAAAATAATTTCACAATCTTCAATTTAGTGAAAAGTGCAATTATTAATTTCAATTAAATCATCTATGTTTTTATATGTATTTATATTTTAGTTAGCGGTAAGAATATTTATATTGTCAGTCAGAGCTTAGATCTTGATTCATATGGGATTATCTGCATGATAAATTTTATTGATTAATTACATTTTAATTAACATTACAGTTTTGTGATTATCTACATTTTAAATCATCTGGACGATTTTCCTCAAATTCATTAGGGCTAGGCTGTAGGTAAATACAATGTGTGCGTGTGCATAAATGGTGATTATGAAAGCATGTATATATATATGTATTTGCACTTTACCTAAAGTAGCAAACTCAAACAGTCAAGTCGTTACAATTAAATTGATTATATTGTTCAAATATTTGATAATTTTAGGAATACAGCAATTTTCCAGGGTTAAATAGAATTATTGAATTCTAAGACATATACAACATCCAGAAGAAGGAAGAGAATTGTTCAAATAATAAATTTTATGCCCCTGTCAGTAATCGAACCTGAAACCCTTAGCACAGTAGATTATCCCGCTAGCGACTGAACTAACGTGTCAGCCTATGGTACTATCATTATATCACATATGTAGCCTGTATTTTACTATGTTCCCTCCCACAGCTGTAAAACTATTAATTGAGTGGCCTCTTGAAAATATGCTTGATAAAAAGTAGAGTTTTTATCGCCTTAAAAATGGTGTGAATGCAAGACTCTACGTTTAAGCTGGCAATTTTTCCATTATGGCCTACATTTTGGAAACTATTGTATTTGAATATTAAGAATGTCTCTGTTGATCCCACCTATAAGGGTATCATCAGGTCAAGTTTCAGGTTGTAGTTCCTATAGAGGTAGTCTATAATGTGTCAATCAGTGAAATATGCTGTTGGGCACCTAAACAATATAGGAAGGTATAGTGTTCATTATTTATATATTTAGAACTCACTTAGAGAGTAATTTTAGGCCCAAGTATGATATTATAATAGTGATTATGTTTGTGTTTGCAAGTGTGTGAGCACTTTGAATTTACTACAAATTAAAAACCATTATTTACTATTGTAACGACAGTCTTTCTACCAATGTTTTATTATTTTTTTGCAAATAAATAATGTAATTAAATAATTATTTCATTCATAAAGGAATATCTTTTATTACATATGACTTTCATAAACAAATATCATGTGTGACAGAGAGAAAAAGAGAGAGAAAGAGAGAGAGAACAATTTTTATTTGAAAGAATATAATCAAAATACCCTAAGCATTCTTATCAAAATAAGATGTAACTTATAAACTTATATAAATCGCTCGCCAATGTTTTTAGACACTTTGAATTATTTAGTGATTAGGTTTTGAGGTTTGAGTTATTCTAGGCTGCAAGGAGGAGGAACAAATTTGTATAGTAAATGCACCCCATTTGCATGGAGAGAACACATGTGGAAAGACACCTATAAAATGGGTAAAAATTATATATATATATACATTTTATTTGTTTAGGTAAATTATTAATAAACCTACCATTTTGTAAATTTGAGTTTATTGCTGCAAGTTTCTAGTAAATTTTGATTACATATTTTTGGCCTGATTCACCAACAAATTCTGTGGAGGAACTCCCTCCTTCTCCAATTGATAACTTTAGACATAAGTATTCTGATATTATTATTATTATTATTATTATTATTATTATTATTATTATTATTATTATTATTATTATTATTATTATTATTATTA